>JAWZYT010000962.1:135000-245037 GCA_034508575.1 Petrolisthes manimaculis | reverse complement strand
CTCAGCTGGATATAATTTGTTGGGCCAATTAGAGAGGCCTGGCGGGGAAGCTGGGAGAGGGAGAAGGAGGAGAGGGGGAGAGGGGAGAGGAGAGGGGGAGAGGGGGAGAGATAGAGGGAGAGAAGAGGAAGGGGAGAGGGATCTGGATGTAGAAGATGGGGGGAGGAGGGAAAGGGGAATGAGAGAGGGAGGAGGGAAAGGGAATGAGAGAGGAAGGAGAGAAAGGGGAATGAGAGAGGGAGGAGGAGAAGTGGAGGGGGAGAAGGGAAAGGGGAATGAGAGAGGAAGGAGGAATTTAAGTTGGATAGGGAAGGGGGATCAGATGGAGGGAAAGTGAGTCAGTTAAGTTGGGAGGGATTCATCTGAGTAGGGAAGTCAATCAGTGCAAGAATGGAGAGTCAGAGGAATAAGTCAGTAGAATCAGAGTCAGGGAATCAACCAGGGGAGAGTCATAATGAAGTCAAGTCATAGAAGGAGAGTCACTGAGTAATATAAACAAGAGAATATATAGTTGGAGTTAAGATGATGATGATGATAATTAAAGTTCATCAAATATAGGGCAATTGATTCCTCCCTACTGCTCTTAAGAAACAGACAGGCTACAATACCTTAGAGGGATATAGTACAGTGTTGGAAAATCTGGAGCAATTGATTCCTCCAAAATGTTCCAAGTAACAAGGCACCATTAATTATTGCCAATCTGGTTCTGTTTACATTAAGGGAAGTAACTTTTTGTTGTCATTTTGGAGTCGATGTAGGCCTCAAAACTCAGCTATAAATCAGATCCCTTGTATAATAATTCAATATGGAGGGGTTTTGTATCCTGGCATAGTTTGGAGGAATCAGTAGCCTTCCGATTTCCCATAAAAGGTTACTTCCCTTAAAAGATCTAATTTACAAAAAGTGTAATACCCCCCCCCCCCCCATAGCACAGTATAGTTGACTTGGTACATTTCTTCCACCATTATAGTCTACATGGATGAATCTACAGCCTCCAGAGTACAAAAAAAACATAATGATTTAACTTTTGTATTAGAGATTAAAAAAAAATAGATTCCCCGCCACGTAACCTTCCTCAACTGAGCCTCGTGTAAGAGTGTGAGTGAAGACCTTGACAGTGAGTGAAGGTGACGCAGAAGGATGTATATATATAGTGGTGAAAAGGTCGGTCCCAATGTGAACTGTTCCCATGGGCTATTGTACAACAGTGGCGAGTGGGAGTAGGAGTGGGAGTGGAGTGGGGTGGGAGTGAATATGTGGAGTGGGGTGTGAGTGGGAGGGAGTAGGTGAAGTGGAGTGGGAAGTGAGTGGATGGTTGTGTGAGTGGGTGAAGTGGGGTGGGAGGTATTCAGGTGAAGTGAAGTAGGTAGGTGGAGTGGGGTGGGAGGGAGTAGGTAAAGTGTGGTGGGAGGTAGTAGGGTGGAGTAAGTAGGTAGGTGGAGTTGGGTGGAGTGGATGGATTTAAGTGGAGAGGGTTGTTGGAATGGGGTGGAGTAGGGAGAGACAGCCTTCACCATTCTCTCTCGCGGATTCTCTCTTTTTTTTATAGTGCTTTTATCTATATAAGTAATGTTTATGGATTTGTTCTCTCTCTCTCTCTCTCTCTCTCTCTCTCTCTCTCTCTCTCTCTCTCTCTCTCTCTCTCTCTCTCTCTCTCTCTCTCTCTGCCAGCAGTTTAAAAATTTGCTCCATGTAATTGTATATCTCACCTCCCCCTGCCCTGACGTACGGTTTGAGAATAATTTCCCAGATACGCCATGACAAACCTCTGGAATTAAAAACACCCGTGACCTTGAAACACCTCCGTCACATTTACGGCCATGTTCAAGATTTTTCCTCTCGTTTGCCTTCGGATTTTTTTGTTTTTCCACACGTACTGTATGCTGGGGGTACATTTATATTAGGATTCTTTGAGTACTTTATAATGCCTTGAAATGTACACAGTGTAATGGGTTGGTGCGGTTTTTCAATACGACACAATATTTTTGACCCATCTATTTTCTTTGTCCATAAGTGACTTGATACCACAACCTATGCCAGTCTAACCTGCAGGAGTAAACTAAGTCCATGCAGTATTGTCCACTGAAGTAAAATTTGCCTTGTCAACCAAACAGAGGCATATTCTCCTCGCCAAAATCATAATCACAGACTGAGATGAGACTTGGGATATTATACAAGACTTGCGAGTGTGACAATGTGGGGAATGACAGACCTAGTGAAGGGAGGGTTGGGGGGTTATCCTCACCAGCAGCAGGTGAACCAAATAAGGGGAAGCGAGGGGAAAATTAATCTATTAGGCTAAGATTACCGTGTGTGGCGAGGGATGAGGTGATGGGGCCAAAGGTGGAGTGGAAGTGGTGGTGGTGGTATGGAAAGGTGGTGGTGAGATGTGTTGCTGTGTGATGTGTTGTGGTGTGGGGGTGTTGTTGTGTGATGTGTTGTTGTGTAAGGGTGTTGTTGTGTGAGGGTGTTGTTGTGTGGATGTGTTGCAGTGAGATTTATTGTTGTGTGGGTGTTGTGGTGTTTGTGTGCTGTGATGTAGGTGTTGAGGTGCGGGTGTGTTGTGGTGACTGAGATTTGTATGTATTGGTGGTGAGGTGTGTAGTGCTGTGTGGTGGCTGTGTGATAGATAGCTTACTGGTAAAATATATATAACTATATAGAAAGAGAAGAGTATCGATACAACTACTGACACTAAATATTTCCGTGACCTTCTACAACACTTGTTCCTTATAAATAACTCATGATGTATGTGATGTGCAGCAGACGGGATAGAAGATCAGAAGGAGAGAGGAAGTGTGGGAGAGGGAGAAAGTGGAGGGTGTGAGGAGAGAAAAAAGAGGGAGGGAGGGAGAGAGAGGGGTGGTGGTGAGTGTGGAAGTGTTCGAGGGGAGTAATAGAAGTGAGGGAAGTACAGTAGTCTGGGAAAGGTGGAGGGGAGTGAGCGATTGTGGGAGACGAGGAAATGGAGGGGGAAAGGGAAGTGCATGTGTGAGAGAGAGAAAGGGGAGAGGGAGGAGAAGGGAGCTGATGGGGAGAGGGAGGAGAAGGGAGTTGATGGGAAGAGGGAAGTGAAAGAGTATGAGAGGGGAGAAGGGATGTGTGAAGGGAAGGGAGCGAGGGAGTAAGAGAGGGGGCAAGAGTGAGTGTGAGAGAGTGAATGGTATAGTGACCATCCCGCCACTGAACAAACAGCGTCAGTGCCCTCTAGCGAACACAACACACACACACCTCACGACCGGGGTAAGGAGGGGGGAGAGACGGGGAGGGGAGGGGAGGGGGGATATTTTTTATGGGTTCTGGAGGGAGAAGAAGACGAGGGGGGAAGGAGTTTGGGGGTCGAGGAGAGACAGGATGAAGATGATGATACAGATTACAGGTGACGATGGTGTAAATTACTGTACAAGAATTATTTCGGAATTGTACGAGGTCTGGGTATCATGAGTATCGTCTCTGCCTAAATATTTCCCTATATACGATACTTCATACAGGGTTATAGTACGAGCCCTAAAGTGTGGTAATGAACTACTGGATCAACTTTACCGTACATAACTATCCACAGGTTTATTTGCATTTCTTTCTTTCATCATTTATTTTCCTGTTATTTTTGTCAATCATTTGTCTTTGTCTCTCACTCTGATTATCATTTGCTCTGTTTGTCTTTCTCCGTCTGTCACTTTCTTATCATCTATAGTTGTCTTTTCGTCTGTTAGTTACTTTCTTCCTTTCTGTTTGCCAGCTTGTTTATATCTTCTCGTCTATTTGCTACTCATAATACAGTTAGGTGTATTTCTACCGTCTGAGTACACACACCACACAGCCTTCAGTCACGACTACACCTTCACATTCCTGAGCCAATCCTCCCTCATCCAAATTATATGAAATTTCAATTGTTTTCTGTACATACAGTGAGAGGAAATCAGCATCTGTCACTATACATATTATATGATCACTGTTACCTGACTTACAATACACTGTCGTAACACTTGACTAAACAACATACAGACAGTACATTAGTCCCCTAAGTCCTCTCTACAACCCCGCCCCACAACCCTTCCCATGCTCCGTTCACCCTGCCTCCCTGACCCCTTACTTACTTACACCAACACACCTTTCAGTTCCCATCTTCCACTAGTCAGCTCACAACCCACACAACACGCCCTCTCTATGTCAACATTGAGTAACAGGACTTGGTAATTTGAGTGACGTGTGGAATATCGCTCAGCGAGCACGGTGACAAGCAGAGTTACAACACAGTCTGACTTTCACAGCTTATCTGTCCTCAGCACAACATGAGAGCGCGTGCACCTGTCGATATACAAGAAACTAATAAGTACTGGTAGTACATGTATCTCAAAGCAAAAATGCATACATTCTTGCTTGGCCGTTGGGATGTTGAAACATTTCAATACAAAATATCAAAATATTTGATTACCATCACCAAATTGGGTATGTGATTGGAATGGTTTGTTTGTTTGTCTATCCGGAGCAGGATTACACAAATAGTTGTGTGGCTGTTTATGAATTTTGTACCAAATGTGGACCTCGTGACAGGCAAAAAAAAAATAAAAAAAATCAGATTTTGGTATTGACCAGGATCTGAAACTGAATCCTATTGAATTATTTACTGTTTTCTTGAAGGGGTGGAATCGTATGTGGGCACACCCTCTGATCTGAACAACTCATTAGCCTATATACTGTGCAAACTTAATACCATAATACAAAAAGAATATTTCTACCCGGAAGTAGGCAACAGTATACAGTATATCGTACTTGACAACAGCGTGCATTGAATATTGATGGGTGGACAGCAACGAGTAAGACCAGGATTCACAGCAACAAATGAGAGGGACGGTCACTGGTCTGAATACCCATTACAATATTTATGATCAACAAACGCTCCCATGATTTCACGGTACGACTCAAGTGGATAATGGTCCACTTCCTGCACAACCCTGAGGCAAATGTCTGGTTCAGTACCGATACCTCCTTACCACCAGTACCTCCTTACTACCAGCAATACCTCCTTACTACCACCAGTACCTCCTTACCACCAGTACCGTCCTTACCACCACCAGTACCTCCTTACCACCAGTACCTCTTTAACACCACCAGTATGAAAAATTACACAGGGGATGTGTCATATAGCTGAGTTCTGAGGGAGGCTTACTTTGACTCCAAATTGACCACACAAAAAAGTTACTTTCCCTTAATAGGATGGATTAGAACCTCTATACAAAAGGCACAAATCAGATGACCAACTTAATTAATAGACAATTGAACTGGAAGGACCTGACAGACCACCTACTGTACACTGATTGGGGGATCTGCTGATGGCCATAAAGGGAATCAGATAAAAAAAAAAAAAAGTTCAGAACGTTAAGGGAAGGAAGGGGAAAGTGAATTAAGAGTGTGTGAGGAAAAAATGAGGAAACTGAAGCAGGATAAATGAGTAAGTGTTAAATTTAAGATGAGGTTATATATAGAAGGTGCCTGAAAATGTACTCATATATGGTAAGGAAGGAATATGAAAATTAAATATAAAATAAGTGAAAGAAAAAAATAAGATGAGTGAACAAGACCACAACCATCAATGAATGACTTGTATAAAAAAAAAAAAATATAATGGTTGAACGTCACCCATCATTGACCACACGGGGATAAAAAGAAGGCAAGGCAAGGCAAGGCACTCATCACTCACGCAGTCTCTCACCCTTCCACCACCAGGCCACAAGGTCGAGGTTTGTTGGTGCCACTCCACAACAAACAGGTGCCGTAATTAAGGGGACTCTTGAACACCTGTGGCTCACCTAATGATTTGTAAGGACACTCAATATTCCCGTCTGATCGTTAGTGGCAAGAATCTTTGTCCTGCAGAATATTTACTCATTTCCGTGTGTGTGTGTGTGTGTGTGTGTGTGTGTGTGTGTGTGTGTGTGTGTGTGTGTGTGTGTGTGTGTGTGTGTGTGTGTGTGTGTGTGTGTGTGTGTGTGTGTGTGTGTGTGTGTGTGTGTGTGTGTGTGTGTGTGTGTGTGTGTGTGTTATTCTTTCTTGTATTATCGGATTCTTCTGTACATTATTATTAAGAAGAAAACATCGAGGTGTTAATTGTGAGAGAAGTTGTTGCACATTTAATAATTAGAAACACGACCTTGATTCCACAGTAGTTTCCCAATACACTGCAGCAAATTATTTCCTATTCTGGCTGAAGGTCGTTTTGTTGTGAAGGTGACTGTAAAAATGATATAGCAACCTGGTATCTCCAAACTGTATATTCCATTAATTAAAGATGTTTCCAATATTACTGATAATTAAGATACTGCTACTGTGGATGGTGATACTACTACTACTACTACTACTACTACTACTACTACTACTACTACTAATAATAATAATAATAATAATAATAATAATAATAATAATAATAATAATAATATTATACTACTACTACTAATAATAATAATAATAGTTTTAATTATGGTGTGCATTATTGTCGTTCGATATTTTCTCCTAGATCCATAAAATTATGTTACTGCTAATGATTTTGATAATATAAGTGAAAGTTATATTCAGTCCAGATGCTATTTGCAAACTGATGAGACAAACTGAGGGGAGGAAGGGGAGAGGAAGGAAGGAAGGAAGGGTGATGAGGAAGGAAGGAAAGAAGGAAGGAAAGAAGGAAGTAAGGAAGGAAGGAAGGGTGGGGATGAGGAAGGAAGGAAGGGGAAGGGAGGAGAAACAAACTGAGGGAAGGAAGGGGAGATGAAGGAAGGGAGGAGGGAGGAGGGGAGAGGAGAGGGAGGAGAGGAGAGGTGAGGGGAGATGAAGGAAGGAAGGGAAAGGAAAGGGAGGAGATGGGAGGGGAGAGGAAGGAAGGGGAAGGGAGGAGAGGAGAGAGGGGAGGAGAGAGGGGAGGAGAGGTACCGTATGAGAGAGACAAGGTACAGCGATAGGAGAAATTTTAAAGATGGTAGAGGAGGAGGAGGAGGGGAGAGGGAGAGAGATAAGAAATATTGGTGGGAGAATCTGAGAGGGAATGGAAGAAGACAAGCGAGAGGGAAGGAAGGAAAAGTGGTTAGAGAGAGGAGTGAGAGGGGAGGAAGGGAGTGGCAGTGAGAGGGAAGGAAATGAAAGTGAAATGAGACGAAAGTGAGAGGGGCAAAGGGAAGAGTGAGGGACAAAGGGAGAGGGAAAGTGAAATGAGAAAGTCGTGAGAGAGAGGGAAGAGGTATGAAGGCAGCGAGGGAGAATTAAGAGGGGCGTAAGAAAGAGTTAAGAAAGTGAGAGGGCCGAATGGGAGAAGAAAATGAATGAGAGGGTTAAAAAGGAAAGTAGTTAAAGGGCCGTGAGAAGTGAGAGGGAAGTGGAAGAGGGAAGTGAGAGTGGAAGTGAGAGGGGGGGAAGTGAGAGGGGTAGAAGGTGGTCATGTTTCAATAACCCTTTAAAACGCTGGTGACCTGACGTGGCCCAAGGTGAAGGGGTGCATGGCTCTCACTGTACACACACACACACACACACACACACACACACGCACACACACACACACACACACACACACACACACACACACACACACACACACACACACACACACACACACACACTTCCCTACATAAACCCACTACCATCACACACACACAATAAAAAAAAATAAAAAAATAATAATAACAATAATAATAATAATAATAACAATAATAATAACAAACAAACAAACACACATACACACAGACCAAGAGAGACAACTTCAGGACAGACAGACAGACAGACAGACAGGGAGGGGACACTGACCTTATCCACACACCTGTTCCCAGTTTTATTCTCGGGAGGCAAAAGGTCGAAAGGTGAGGGTCAGTTGGCCATTAGTCAGGTGGGTCAGAAAGGTGTGTGTGTGTGTGTGTGTGTGTGTGTGATGGTAGTGGTGGGTTTATGTAAGGAAATGTGTGTGTAGGGGTGTTATATATGTAAGGAAGTGTGTGTGTGTGTGTGTGTGTGTGTGTGTGACAGGTGGTGGGTGCAGCAACAAGGGGCAGGTCAAGGAGAGGTGTGGCTACGCTTTAAACTGGTAATGAGGGTGAATGTAATGAGGCTACAGTGAGCACACACAAGGCACAAATTACGCCAAGGGAGCTACACAAGAAACAAGGTGCAAGTATGAAGTTACAGAGAAGAACATGGTCTAATACGTACAGTAGATAAGTACACAGTTGATTTATAGTTTGACTTGAACTTATTACAGTGTTTTTTTATAGCCTTTGTACTGCAAGATCACACTTGGTACCAAGAAATTCTCCCAGGTGCTGGCTTGTAAAAGTTATAAAAATATACAAAGTTTAACAAGTGGCCTTTTACGCTCTCTCTTCACAAGGCAATCATTGTCCTCTTTGACTGCTGCCACAGTATTATTGTTTTACGCTGACCTTTCAGAATATTGGCCTCCATCTGTTATTATGACTTAAAGTTAGTCCTGTATCAAAGCAGCTTTGTGATTAGATGATATGTAACCTTCTTAAAATACATTATATAATTAAAAACAAGAATTTTTGGAATATAGCATCATAACTTTATCAGTTGAAAACATGTGTTTTGTCCAAGAACTGTAACTTCGTCCACAAACAATCAGACTCGGTTGACGAACATGACACACAACAGGCTATGGTGTATAATAAGTATGGTCATGTTCAAGGATGTCTTGGTGTAATGGGCCAGACCTTCGACCTGTTAGTCTGGCTGATATAAATTCATTCTGATTATACCTACATAAATGTGAAGTAGAGCAGAAATATATTATATTGCAGTGGTAAAAAAAAATAAAAAAAAAAAATAGAAAAAATCTGATTTTCTTCTAAGTTAGTATGATCAATGTTGGTGGTGGTGGAGTTCGGTGGTGGACCGTGTGGTAATAGTGGAGTATAGTCGTGTGGTGGAGTGACTGGAGTGTTGTGATATTATGATGGTAGGGTGTATTGGTGGTGGTGGTGGTGGTGATGGTTAATGCATGAATGGTACCTATGATAGTGGTAGTACTAATAGTGTAAGTCAATGAATGTTGGAGGTGACGGCAAGAGTATGACAGTGGCAGTATAGTGGGGTGGTAATGGCTACAGAACACGGTGGTGGTGATGGAAGGCAATAGTGATGGATTATAAAGGTAGCGGGAAGGTCAAAAAAGCCTACTGGAAATATGATATGGATAGATGAATGGAGTGTGGCAATTTGTTTGAAATGTGAAGTGTGTGTGTGTGTGTGTGTGTGTGTGTGTGTGTGTGTGTGTGTGTGTGTGTGTGTGTGTGTAGTGGTGAGGTGTGATGTGGTGTGTGGGTGGAGTATCCCTTAATAAATCAAACATATAAATTGCGAAACTGAAAACGTACGCATTTTTTTCTTTACATACACACACACAACTATGGTCAACAGTTTCCATAGCACAAAAAGATTTATTACGCAACACAGATAAAAGTTGGTAATATATTTCAGCTACATAACAGACAGACATCAACCACAGGAAAAAACATATACCATATATATTTTTATATAAGTAAAGCGAAGTGTCGACCATATATAAACTTGAAAAATATGGTGTGTAGGGGAGGAAATTGAATGAATGGAAGGCACAGACAGCGACAGTGATGGCAAGTGAAAGAGACCGATAGAGAAACAGGGGAATAGAGAAGGGAATGATAATGCCAACTGACACGAGGACTGGGGAAGAAGAAGAAGAAGGAAGGATGGTAATAGAGAAAATGAACGATGATAAGAGAATGACCAATAATTAGGGAGTATATGAGTAACTGATATAGAGACTGTCATGCACGCAGACAGATATTATACCTACAGATAGACAGGCAGGCTACACGAACTAAGTGGAGGTAGTGGTGGAGCGAGTGGGTAAAGGTAGTGAGTGGTAGTACAGTACAGTATAGTGGCAGGCAGAAGTGGTGGAGCTATAGTGACAGTGGAAAGAGATAGACAGTGAATAGAAGTAAGTAGTGGTGATAAGTGATGACGTGACGGTTGTAATGGCAGACAGACAGACAGGTAATGATTGGTGATGATGGCAGTAACAGAGATAGATAGTACATAAGTTAGTAGTGGTGGTGGTGATGGTGGTGATGGTAAGTAATCAGGTGGCCGTGAACACAAGGTAGTGGCAGCTTTAACACAGGGGGGGACATGACGCCTCCTCTCACCTTCTGCATGCATGGGGAGGCCTACACACACACACACACACACACACACATACATACACACACACACACACACACACACGAACGCAAGCACGCACATTATCAGACCTTTCACACCGTCATTTACTATTCACGACCTCCCCTTCTCCCCAAACACAAAGTTCACACACAACACCAACACGCACTTTCTTCTTGTATCTCACGAGGCTTATCTCAACACATGACACAACACGCAGTAGTCTATATATATACCTCTCAAAACATGATGCATGACACAACAAAACGGCACACACAATACACCTTCAAAATATATAATCAGAACACGACACATCAAGCAAAGCAAGAACACACCACATCATAACACAACACCCACCACATCATCACGAATACAATTAAAACCACATCACAACCCACAACTCAATACAATAAAAACCACATCACAACCAGAACACAACAAAATACAATGCAATGCAAACCACATCACAACCACAACACAACACACGACACAATACAATGCAAACCACATCACAACCAGAACACAACACAATACAATACAATGCAAACCACATCACAACCACAACACAACACACGACACAATACAATGCAAACCACATCACAACCACACCATATCATACCACATCACAAAACATGACAGCAACAGCACCCTTCAAATCTTATAATGTTTGTCCATGGAAGTAAGGAGAAAGCATGTATAATATATGTTTACCTGTTGGGGAGGAGGGAATGGGAGGAGGGCCGAGAGTAATTATATCTGTAGGACCAGTAATAACAAGTGCCTGAGAGGGAGGATGCCGGGATGGTCGTAGCCTGGCAACCTCTATGTATTATAAACATCACGGGATACATCGTTGTTTCTCGTCCCACAACCTCTCATGTCATTCCCTGCCTTTCTTCTGTTCTTCATGTCACCCTTTGTAGGCCTTTCATCATGTCACCCCCCCCCCCCTCTTCCCGTCTTCTACAGTCATGTCCCTCGTAATCCTTACCTTCCTTCTTTCATTTCACTCTTTGATTATCTTCCTTCATCTCAGTCTTTGTTTATCTTCCTTCATCTCACTCTCTGTTTATCTTCCTTCATCTCACTCTCTGCTATCTTCTTTCATACCAATCTCTGCTTTTCATCCATCAGTTCACTGTCAACATACCAGCCTCCCCCCCCCCCCCCCAACTCTTCACTCCTTCCTTCCCCTCTTATAAAACGTCCCCCTGATCCTGCATAAACGAGAAGGCACCGAAGGACGGCATAGTGATACCGATATTTATTATATTTTAGTGAATTAATTAAAGTGACACTGTATGGCGGCGGGTGAGAGTATGGAGTTAAATGGACCTCTTAAAGTTGGATTCAACCTGAGAATACTGATGGAGACATGACTAGATAAGGAGGGGAGAATGGATGTGGAGGCGGGAAGGTGCATGCATTGTGACCAGAAAGAAAAGGACAGAGGTAACGGAGACACGAGTGGGGGGGGGGGGGGAAGAGTAAGAAAGGTCGGAGTGAAGGGGACTCAGGGAGGAAGGCAAGAGGTAGGGAAGTGAGGATGAAGTGTTTAGGGAAGCGGCATGCTAAAATAGAGAAGAATAAGAGGGCAACTATAAAGAAAAAGGGGAAAATATACATTTTGGAAGAGTAGCAAAGGGGTACCTGTAGTTTACATGGAAGAGACGAGTGGCAGACTGGAAGGGAGACAGGTGAGGTGAGAAGGCTTTAAGGAGGAAAAGGCTGGAGGGCGGGAGGAGGGGAGGGAACCCAAGACGACCCAGTGAGGCATATGACAAATGAGGAGAGAAGGAGTGAGAGATGGTAAACATTTTCACTTCCAGTTTTCACAATGATTGTGAAGCTTCCTTTCAATATGCGCACGACAAGGTTGCATGTTCATCTGAGTACGATCGTGCACGGGAAGGATTTGTGTTTTAGAATTGGTATTTTTTATATTCGTTATTCTTTTCTTAGGTGTGACAAACTAGTGGTGACACGCAAGTGATATTAGCTTTCCCCGTCCTGCAATAAAAAGTACACGTGTGGGTGCACGCATGTATGTTAAGAGGAAAGTAATAATAACTGCGTTCAGAGATTGTGCTCGGGGTGTCCACAGAAAGTGTCACGTTCCTCGTGATCCGCGAAATTGAATTCGTAAAATTCTACGAATTGCAAACACACGTATGAATCGCAACAATGTAAGATGGACATCGGGTGTAGCAGACATTATTATAATCACCATTACTACAACGAGAGAGAGAGAGAGAGAGAGAGAGAGAGAGAGAGAGAGAGAGAGAGAGAGAGAGAGAGAGAGAGAGAGATCAGGTGGGGGAAGGGAAGAACAACAGCAAGGGAACGTCGGCCTGACAAGGATGCTGCTAATATTAGAAAATGGATCGATCTCTATAAACAATATTAACCGGTATATATAGTGAAGGATGGAGTGTGAAGGAGTTAAGACATGGATGGGAGGGGAGATGTAGGGAGAAAATGAGTGATGGGAGGAAGGAAGGAAAGATTATATGAGAAAAGGAGTAAATGAAGAGGGGGAGAAGGGAGAGTTAAAGTAGAAAGGGAAGAGAGGAAGTAAAGGGATGTGAGGGAAAAAGATTAAATGAAAGGAAAGTAAGACACAGAGACAGAATATTGTACTGTAGAAGATACGAGATGAAGAGATGTGTATAGAGGGGAAAAGAGAAGGAAGGAGACGAAGTGAGATGAGAAAAGTGAGTTGTAAGGAAGGGAAAATTAGGCTAAAAAGAAAGAGGAGTGATGAAAATGAGAGAGGGGTAAGGGGAATAAGCGAGAGGGGACGAGAGGAGAAAGAGGAAAAGATGAGAAAGGATGGAATGGGAGGACGAAAGGGAGATGAGGGAGTGAGTGTGGGAGATACAAAGGAATACAAAGGACACTCAAACAGCAACAGACCTACTGGTCCTTTCGAGGCTGCTTGATTTTGCTATTCTATCTAACCTACAAGAGTGAGGGAAAGTATAGCAAAGAAGAAGATGGTTTGGGAGGGGATTGAAAAGGAGGAGGGGAGGTATTTAAAAGGGGAGGGGAGGGGAGGGGAGGGGAGGGTGATCATGAGTCAAGCAACACCATGGACACTGTGCCTGACCTCACTCACGATGACTCAGTAGGGAATCCCCACGTCTCCCCCTTCTCTCCCTCTCTCCCCCTCCCCCCCCTCTCACTCCCTCTCCAGTACTACACCTCCCTACACCTGCATTATAAATACGCCTTTCCTACCCCCCTCCCCCGCCTCCCTCACCCCCCTTCTTTCCACCAAACTAGATAATATTAAAACCCTTTCACTCCCTCACCCCCCTTCCTCCACTCCCTCACCCCCCTTCCTTCACTCACTGACCCCCCTTCCAGATCAGATCAGATAGATGGCGGAAGTAGTGTCTTAGTACCGACACTTCCTGATGTGGTCCTATTATGGTCTTATGGTGTCTGGGTGTTTTCTATGGCACTAATTGAGCTTGTATATCTTTCCTTTTCCTCTCTCTTTTCTTCCAAAAATTATACAAAATTAATTTAGTTTTCTCTATTTCCTGATTATTAAATAACACTTCACCTATAATAAATTCTTGGTCTTGCTGGTAGGGTTGTTGTAACATAGGGCTTTTAACTCTTTCTTCCTGATAAGCAGGACATTGCAGAATAAAATGATTTAAATCCTCTAGTTCGCTATCACACATAATACAATTTGTTGGCTGATTCACAAATCTTTTTCTATCTCCCAAGTTAAGGTTATTTGTTCTACACTTGAATAGCACTATTGAGGATTCTTTATTATCATACACTTTTTCTTGGCCACCCAACTTTTCTCTCCATTTTCTGTAGATTTTCATACTTGATTTTTCTTGCATTTCACTTTTCCACATGTTGGTGTCCCACTCTTTACTTTTTTCACTTATTTGTTCATTACTTACATTTTGCCCTTTTATTCCCAATAAATTTCTATCTTCTAGTAGACCTTTAATCCATCTATTTTTCCTTCTTTGTGTTCTCATTTCAATAATAACTCTTTCAAGTAATTCGTTTCCCTCCCCCCTCAAAATGTATTGTAAATATTTAATTTGGCTTTCCATAATCCTAGAATTCATATTTGAAATACCTATTTCCCCCCTTATTGCTGCTTCCTGAGTATAAGTTGGTGCCCCTAATATCCTTCTTCCTACACTGTTTTCTATCCTTTGAAGCTTTCCTATTTCTTCTTTTGTAAAATCTATTATGCTAGATCCGTATAGTATTCCTGGAAGAGCAATACTCTTCCAGTAGACCTTGCCTATTAATAATCTTGAGCAGCTTCTTGATATTACTGAATATGTTATATTTGATAATTTAATTGCTTTTTCTATCATGGTTGTTTTATGTAATTTAAAAAGATTCCAACTATCATTTATTGTTATTCCTAAATACTTTATTCTATCACTAACTTTTATGCCTTCCTTCACTCCCCATACTAACACTCCCTCACTCCCCTTCCTTCACTCCCTCACCCCCCTTCCTTCACTCCCCATACTTACACTCCTTCACCCCCCTTCCTTCACTCCCCCACCCACCTTCCTCCAACTCTTTTTATCTCTCCAGTGTTATTCCTTCCCTCACCACCTCCCTCCACCACCCACTCCTTCCTTATCAGACCAATACAATTCATGGGTCACTCACTCTCCCCACTCCACTCTTACCCACTCCTTCCTCTCTAGCCTTACCTCTCTCTTTACTTCACCACCTCTCTCTCTCTCTCTCTCTCTCTCTCTCTCTCTCTCTCTCTCTCTCATAAAAATCAATTACTCAAAACAAGTCATTATATCCTGTCGCTCAGATCACGCAAAATATTAATATCACTCGGTTCACACTCAGATCCCTCGACTCAATCAGCCCTTCAGATCACTCTTCTCAGTCATTCAGATCACTCGGCTCACACTCAGATCCCTCGCTTCAGCCTCTCAGACCCACACTCCTCAGTCAATCAGCTCAGTCACTCAGATCATGCAGCTGGGCAACTCACAACACGACATTGGGCCATCAGTCAGAACACGGCAATCAGGTATTCAGGTGAGGGCCAGTCAGACGCAAGCACAATGTTTCGCTACCACCACCACCACCACTCAGACCACACCACTCCTTACCACTCAGACTACATCACTCCTTATACCACTCCTTACCACTCACACCACACCACTCCTTACCACTCACACCACACCACTCCTTACCACTCAGACCACACCACTCCTTACCACTCAGACCACACCACTCCTTACCACTCAGATGGCCCTACACCACTCCTTTACTACTCACAATAACCACCACTCAGATAACTCCCCACAACACCCCTCATATCACTCACTCCTTACTATTACTCCCCACCATTCACCCCTCTTTTTCATATTACTCCTCCCATCCTCACCCCCATCCCCTCTACCCACTCACTCCCCCTCTTTTTATTACTCCTCCAAGTTCCCTCCCCCCTACCCACTCCCCCTCTTCTTATTACTCCCCCACTTGGTGTTATCTCTCCACCTACTGCCGCCTTACTGACCTCGGCTAGGTAACAGTTACTCCTCCATCCAACCCATGGAGCTAGAATAGGAGACGACCCGCGGTCAGAAAAGTGAGGTCAGGTCAGCCACATTGGGATTGGCAAGAAGCTCGCCAGCCGCTCCTTAATTATTAATCTGGCCATGACTTATGTCACCCAAAAGGTGATTAATTCATACATTCTGCAGACAATGATATATATTGTTACTAAACAGTTTGGGTGAACACTACCACTATCTTCAGTGGTCAGGACAGAGTGAAGAAATAACATATTATACAGTAAAACAGTTCCTCTTTATGCAGTTATCAAAGTATGTCATGTGTATGTCTATGCGTGTGTGTGTGTGTGCGTGTGCTTGTGTATGTGTGTGTACAATCTGGGTGTGGTAAAATATGTTTACGTGTGAGGGAGGGTCACCAAACAAATTAATAAACGGCTGTGTTTGTGTGTTACTTAGGGAGGGACCGATTTATCAATTAGGAAGTTCATTAAGGGATTACGTTTGCGAGACCCATCACCAACCCATCACTAAGGTTGAAAATGTCATGGTTTTGAATATACAACAATAATTCAGTTATTTTTCTTTTTCCGACTTCATGATATTATACAGTATAAGAGTTGGCTTCCTTCCCAGTGTAACTGTAATTGGCATTACATGTATCATTAAATATTGCATTATTCATTTTGCCTCCCTAGTTAGGATGATCGGTTACTTAGCCATGCCTATTATTCCAAGGAAATGCATACCATTGGATTCTGTTCCAATTATATATTATTCCAATTATATAGAAATATTAAAAATAATATTTCTCTTTAGGTAATCAATGACTCTGTTCTGAAAAGTAGGATATTATCTGATTCTGTTAATGAAGAGTCAGAGGAATACATGTATATTCCAAGTCAGTCTCATCTCTCAAAGTGTACAAATAAGATAGTTTTGTATATAGCAGGATTTGATATATATGTTAATGAAGTCCTTGTATTGTGAACCATACATTGTTGCCCTAAACTCAGACAAGACTGATAAACATATTCTTTCCTTGGTAAAACTTAAAGACAGAGTAAACTTGGTGTATCCATCTGATGATGTAATTGATATATGTATTACATCAGAAAAACTGTTTAGGGAAAGAGGGTCCAGCACCACTTTGGAGAGGGTAGATTGTAGCAAAATAATAATATCAGTGTTAATATATTATGCCCACAAATACATATTTTCTACTTTAGCTGGCCACATGTACGACTGATAATCACTTGAATTAGTTAATTAAGGCAGTTGCTGAATCATATTTGCAGGTGAAATATGTATATAAGGCCAAACAAATTACTAAGAAGTTGGCATCCAAAGTGAAAGTAAAGAGTTGACAAATATATACAAAACTTATACATTTCAGTGGCCAATTTGGTATAGAGTGATAGGTCAGTAATTTATAAATTTCTATTTATATTATTGAAAGATGTGTGAATTGTATGTTATTAATTAAAGAATACGAAATACATGTCATACCGTAATTAAAAATGAATAAACATCGTGAGGAATATGGGTAAACTGTATGGGTACTATGAGTGGTCAGCCTTTCTTGCCAATACTAGGCGTTGGCTTCTGAGGACCTGACTGGCTTCACTCCACTGAGACCCAAATGAACGCGCGGGCCGCCTCCTCCTATTCTAGCTCCATGATCCAACCAGAGCATCAGTCACTTCCCTCTCTCTCTCTCTCTCTCTCTCTCTCTCTCTCTCCTTTCATAACTGTCTTTCCCTCCATCTTTCTCTCTTCCCTCCCCTTCCCTATAATTTCATTCCTTTCTCCCATTTCCTCCATCCAATTTCTCTTCTCTTCCCTACTTTCCTCCTCCTCTCTCCCTCAATCCATCTTTCTCTCCTCCCTCTCTTTCCCATTATCTCCCTTCATCTTTCTCTCCCCCCTTCCCTTCCCTACTTCCATAACCATCTTTCCCTTCCTCACTAACAATCTTTCTCTTCCATCTTTGTCTGCCCCTTTCCCTCCATTCCTTCGTTCCATAGCTGTTTTTAATTCCCTCCCTCCATTTCCCTCCAACCTCCCTTCATTCCCTTCCTCCCTCCCTTCATTCCCTTCCTCCCTCCCTTCATTCCCTTCCTTCTAAATGAACCTTCGTCTCTTCCTTCCCTCCCTGTGTGTGGATATAATTATCTTCTAGGAACGGCTCTCATGTGCATTATAACAGCATTCTTATCTTTTGTATATCTTGTATAGCTTTGTACTTGTGAGAATGCTGTCATGCAAATATAGCCTTTATTTCATGCTTACAAGAATCACAACTAATAAGGCTCGTTGGTATATGTTTTAAATTCAGGTTAATATTTCACAAACCTCGTGTTATATTAATGAAAATATAATTTAATATACGTTTCTGCCAAACATTAACTTATTACATCTATAAAAATGGTAATTGACCAAGGAACCCACAATAGCGAACCTGACCACCTCAGTGACTCGCTACACATGTAAACACAAACTCTTACAATAACTGGTGATTATCATACTTTTGTACATTGCCTTCACTCTTTTCCTTGTTGAGTCTGAACACTATTTTATAAGATTAACAGAGTGATATACAGTAGTGTTACTATAGTCACCAATAATGTCTCTCTTCTACTTCTATATATCCCCTTATAACTTCAAAAGACTTTCCTTCCATTAGTACTTCCCTATATCACTCACTCTTCACCACTCACCCTCCCTCCTCTAGTCCTTTTTCCTCTGTCACTCTCAACTACTCTCCCTCCCCTAGATCAGTCTTCTCATAATTATCTACCTTGAACCATTTGCCCCCACCTCCTCCTCCACCTCCTCTTCCTCCACTAGCTGGTGGTACTAACCTGGTCGAAGGACGGACGAACTTGCAGCACCAATCATCAACCTGAGGAAGAAAAAAGATAGTATAAATATCATCTTCCTTTTCCACTATGATTAAATATAACAGAACACACACATACACACACACACACACACAGAGAGAGAGAGAGAGAGAGAGAGAGAGAGAGAGAGAGAGCCAAGGAGGGTGGGTGGTTGGGGTCCCTGCTGGGTTCGGTACCACATGATATTGACAGTCTGCCCAGTCACCCGCTGTCATCCCTCTCTCGCCTCCCCCCTCAACACCCCCTTCCACCCCAACATTATGTCCCCTACCTTCCCTTTCCCACTTCCCCGTCCACCACTATTATATCTCTCCATCTATCTCCCCTTCCCCTTACATCATAGACCTATACCTTCCCCCTCATTCACCATTATACCTCCCCATCCATCTCCCCTTTCCCCTCCCCTCATTCACAATTAATTTCCCTCTTCTCCACTAACTTCCCTCATCTCCCCTCCTACATAACAACAAATCCTGTATATATATATATATATATAAATATTTTTTTTTCCCACAGACAACTTTAGCTCACGTGACATTCATTGCCATCTCTCTCCTCCTCCTCCTACTCTTATTGTTACTGGTATCCATATATTGCATTTTCCTGGCTTCATTTACCGTACTGTACCTCACCTCAACCAAGTACTTTACTACTCTATACTCTTTTCCTTTTCCCTGGACCTCTCCCTCTCTTACCATTTTTCGGCCAGATGTTTTTCCATATTTGCTATACATCTTCTACCAGCCCCCCAACACTTCTTTCATATTTCACCCAAACCTTCACAATGTATTTCAAACACAATGTATGTATGTCGCTATCATTACTTCTACTCCTTTATTTATCACTACTCCTTTATGCAGCTTGCTTTTATTACTCAACTCCTCCTCCTCAGTAATACAAGACAACACACATATTGACAACACACCCACGCCTCACCCAACACTCCAGGAAAGACTGAACATTCCCTGCTCCACACATCTTGTATATAAAGACATTCACTATGATCTCTCGGGGAAAAAACAATTGAAGTGGACGATTCCCCTTGTGGCTCCTCCATAGGTTCACGTTCTCTCTCCCTCTCTCTCTCTCTCTCTCTCTCTCTCTCTCTCTCTCTCTCTCTCTCTCTCTCTCTCTCTCTCACACACACATAAGAATCTCTGTCGTTGTGAGCAGATGGCGTGCGTGGTTAGTATGACGTGAATAGAAAGGAAATAAGAATAATGCAAAATGCTGGGATAGAAAGGAAGGGAAAGGAACATCAAAAGGAGTTGAAAAGAAATGATTGAAATTATTAACGTGCTGAAAAAGATGTGTGATGAGACGATAAGAAATAAGAGGAGGGAAGGGAGGCAGCGAGTAATAAGGGAAATGTTGACAGGAAGGAAGGAAGGAAGGATGAGAAGGAAGTTTGGGAAAGGACAGACGAGATAATGGTGATGGAAGGCGAGGGTGAAAGAGGGGAAGAGGAAGGGAGAGATAGAAGATAGGGAAGGAAGAAAAGAGAAAATCGTAATGAAAGGAGAGGGTTAATGATGGAGGGAAGAAAATAGGGAAGGATGGAGGGAAGGCGAAGGAAAAGAGATGGGAAGCAAATGTAGGAAGAGGTAGTAGTGAAGGAAGGAGAGGGAGAAGGAGCGAGTAAAGGAGAAGAGGAGAGGGGGATTGAGGGGGAAAGGGTGGAAGGGAGGTAGAGTGAATGAGGGAGAGAGGAAGTGATGGAGGAAATGGGGAAGAAGCTGAGAGGAAAGGATGGATTTGGTGAGGGAAGTAAAGAGAGGGAATGGATGAAGGAGGGATGAAGTGAGGGTGAGGAAATGAGAGAAGAAAGGGAGTGGATGAAGGAAGAATGAACTTATGGTGGGAGAGGAAAGGAGGGAGGGGTGAGGGAAGAAAGGAGGTAGGAAAGGAGGGAAGGAGAGGGTAAGGGAAGACAGATCAGGAGAGTTAGGGAGTGGGTAAGGGAGGGAGAGTGGGTGAGGGAGGGGCAGTACACTTCATCAAGCAACAAGTTAGTCCGCCTCCTGCCCAATTGACCCTCAAACTTTTATTCCGACCCACCCTACCAGGCCTCCCTCCCAGTAGCGTCTCTCTCTCTCTCTCTCTCTCTCTCTCTCTCTCTCTCTCTCTCTCTCTCTCTCTGCTGTTCATTCCACCCACAGTGATCCTTCCCTTCCACCTGTTATAGCCACCTCCTTCCCTGCTGCTCCTTCTCTCCTTCCCTGCTGTTCCTCTCCTCCCATTAGTTCCGTCTTTACCAACTGTACACTTCCAGCTGGTCCTTTTCCTCCTTCCCTGTCCTCCCTACGTCCCCCATCCCTAATAGGACCCTGTGGTCGTGTATGAGACCTAATGGCTTCTGATTCCTTCTAACTATGCCACGAAACAAGCTCCTTCAATTTAGTTTTTTTTTTTTGTGGCAATGTTTGAAGGACTCACTAACTTCCAATTTTCTAACTACTTCACGTGGGTCCTTAAGGGGATAATATATACTTTTGGTACATTATAGTTCCTAGATTCCTTCAAACTATGTCAGGAAGTGGAACCAGATTAAACAAGACATCATTCGATGGCAACACCGCCACTTAATGATGCCAGCAACCACTCGCCCTTTGCTATCTTTATTTTTTTTGTGACCTTGACCTTCGACCGATTTTGCCGAAAAGTTAATCATTTTGTTTTATGATGAATATCTATCAATAGAAAAAAAATGAACATCATACGGCTAAACCTGTGTACGCTAGACCATAAACAAACACACGAACAGATAAATAAATATCCGGCACCGAAAGACTTACGGTATACTGAGAGTATAATTATTATTTTGTATGCATGTGTATCACTGTTACCCAAAACTGTATACCACTAAAATCGATCGTGTGGATGGATTTCATGGCTATAACCCTCCTTCGGGCTCTCAAGTCATATGGCCGATTATAGTAGTGTTGCCATCGGGAAGTTGGGGGAAAGGGCATACTAAAATATGGAGCGGTAGTGACAGATGGTATTGCACACAAGAGATAACATCAGCCCGCTACCGTACACATGTTCCACAAATATGTTGGTTCAGTGTAAAGTTAGTGTGTGTTGTTCTTCGTTTCTTCTCCCAGGACATTTGAGCCTCTCTGGACTTTGGTTTGAACTCCCTCTATTTTACCCAACAACGATGATGATGTTTACCAACTCAACCTAACTTATACTTCATATTTTATAAGCTCTCTCGTATTCCCCAACAACAACAACGATGATAATGATTTCCAACTTAACTTAACATTACTTAAGGGTGTAGTACAGTGTTGGTAAATCTGGAACAACTGATTCCGCTAAATTATCTTGAGCAACGGGTCACCGTTATCTTTGTTCATCTTGTCCTGTTACCTGGCATACTTTGGAGGAATCAAGGAGCTCCAATATACCAAAAGTATATAATCCCTTTTATCTATCACTAGCGGTCGTGTATGTCTTGGTCAACATATTGTGAGCTTCAGTGATTCAAGTTCCCTGGCGGTTCACTGTTTCTTATATTATCTGTACTGAGACTGCAAGGTGTTTAGTCACATCAGTCAATCAGTGGGAACCGTTCAGGTGCCCCGATCCAGAGTGACGAGAGGCTCAGTGTTAACACAATCCATTGTTGTTGGGTTTTTTAAGTTCTTTTTTACCTTCAGTGCAATCCCCCCCCTCCCCCCTCCACACACACACACACACACACACACACACACACCACACCTTCCCCTTACCGCACATGACAGTCAGGTCCCGTTGTGAGCCGTGCGATGCGTGAGAGTAACACATGTGATGAAAAGGGCGGGTATGGCCACGTGTTAAAGAAGACGAAGAAAGTAATCCAAATCCACACACAACTTGCTTAGAAATCTACCCAAAATATCAACAACTATCCACAATACACACCGGAGTGATGACATAAAAAAAATGAATAGAGCTGCTAAAAATGTGAATACGAATGTAAACACAAAGCACCGATAAAAAGTCGAAAAGAGTGTATGTGTTATGATAAAAGCGAGGGAAGATCATGACAATACGAACGAAGGGATGAGGGGCTGGCTTCGTGGATCGGTCGCCTGAGGGAAGAAGGGGGGCGGGGGGCTGGACGGACGGGGTAAATACACTGTTACCATTCAGACCCTTCCTCTCACTTCACTGTTACCATTCAGACCCTTCCTCTCACTTCACTGTTACCATTCAGACCCTTCCTCTCACTTCACTGTTACCATTCAGACCCTTCCTCTCACTTCACTGTTACCATTCAGACCCTTCCTCTCACTTCACTGTTACCATTCAGACCCTTCCTCTCACTTCACTGTTACCATTCAGACCCTTCCTCTCACTTCACTGTTACCATTCAGACCCTTCCTCTCACGTCACCATACATTCCGGCGGGGTGTAACGCAGGAGTTGTCTGGTCGCGTCCCACAAAAACTAATGTCAGTTAATACGTCATTTTTTATAATTATATACACTGTGGCTCTTGCCCCCATGGTCTTAATATAGATATATATATAAGTGTGTGTGTGTGTGTGTGTGTGTGTGTGTGTGTGTGTGTGTGTGTGTGTGTGTGTGTGTGTGTACTGGTATAACAAATGAGGTCATCCCGAGTAGTGTGTGGCTCTGAATGGATACCAGGAAAAATATAGTTGGTGGTGGTGGTGGCTGAGAGCTGAGGGCTGAGGGTTGAGGGTTGAGGGCTGCCGTCTGTCATCCGGCCAGGAGAGTCAGAAAGGAACTCCTCCGGGCTAACCCTGAGGGACTGTGAATCCTTTACAAGTGTATGTAAGGGGGTAGGGGGAAGGGGGTAGGGGGAAGGGGGGGGGGAGCCAGAGAGAGAAAACACATTCGTTCTGTATAAAAGACGCGAACGAACTCTTGCCACCTTTTCCATCTTCTTAAACAGAATGAAACTCTGTGAAAGAATTGCTTTATGTAATGGCCAGCAGAAAACAATGCTTGTTAAATATCAACTGTATTCTCAACGACGATTTTGGCAGATCCAATACATCGGGTGTATCCACGAAATCTGTGGTGTTAGGTCGAAACCCAGAATACAATAATACTGAATAATAAAGATATAATAATAAAGATAGACAAACATATTCTTGGCGTTTTGAATGTCCTCAGCCATATACTGTATCCTACTCACTACATTCTATTTTATACTCACTCATCCTGTCCCTCATATTGATTTAAGTCACACTTCACTATTTCATACCTGAACCATCCTAACCCTTTAACTAATATCCCATCTCACTATTTATTTTCAAGTATTTCATCCCTTCACTCTCATCTCACTTCTCACACATCATTTTCAACCATCTCATTCTTTCACCCTCATCTCCCACCTCACACTTCATTCTCACCCACCCCACCCCACCCCTCACCTTCACACCCACCCCACCACCCCACCCCTCACCTTCACACATCTCCCTCGACTCTCTCCTCCTTCCCTCTCCTGTACACATCAACAATTCCTCTCTCTCCCTCCCTCCCTCGCCCTTCCTTTCCTCCCTCACGACCAGGCCCCTCTTGCATATTCTCTCTCTCTCTCTCTCTCTCTCTCTCTCTCTCTCTCTCTCTCTCTCTCTCTCTCTCTCTCTCTCTCTCAAATATTGCTTCCTAACCTACCCCTTCCTCCCATATATAGACCTACTCCCAAACAATCACTACCTATCCTTCCTCACCCTCTATTATCCCTCCCCTCCTCCTTCACCACCACCATTATTCTATCCGCCTCATCCACCCATTTACATCCTTCCATCAATCCCAGAAACCTAAACAACAGTACTCTACATCTATCAATTCTCTTCCCAATTATTTTCCGAGGTATATATATAGCATTAAACAGACTATATTGGAACTGTTTATGAATTCTCTGGGATTCTTGAACAACAGATCGATCCACCGAGTGTAAAAGATAAATAAATAAATCATCTCAGAGTAATAAAGCAATATATACTATGTCATCTTTAATTTGTTATTCTTATGATAATTGAAGAGGCTCATGTTGTGTATAGGGAGATGAGTCAATTAACCTTCTTATACTACCACTACCCGTCCTGTTTTTGCTTCTCTTTTATATTGTCCTATCTTCCATCTCCTTTATCCTGCCAAGCACCTTTTCTTCTCTTTTCTACTTCTCCCTCTCTCTCTCAGCAAGTATACAGCATCAACTTCCTACCTCTCCCTCCCTCCTTCCTTCCCTCCCTGTGCTAACCCCACTTTCCAACCCCTCCCTCCTTCCTTTCTTTCTCTCTGACCCTCCCTCCCTGGACCAACCCCTCACCTCTCCCTCACCTTGTCTTAGGTCGTCCTTCCCACTCATCCGTCCTTGTACTAATTCTCTCTCTCTCTCTCTATCTCTCTCTCTCTCTCTCTCTCTCTCTCTCTCTCTCTCTCTCTTTATATATTATACAGTATATATTCTCAGTCAGTCAGTCAGTCAATCAATCAATCAGTCAGTCAATCAGTCAGTCAGTCAATCAGTCAGTCAATCAGTCAGTCAGTCAATCAGTCAGTCTGTCAATCAGTCAGTCTGTCAGTCTATCAGTCAGTCTCAATATTCCTTACTCTTCATTTATATGTCATTCGTTCTCCCTGTCTCTCTTCCTCCCTATCTCTACACAGACTTCAATCTTTCTCTACCGGGTGTCTGTCTCCTTCGTCTGCCATATACCTTTCCTTCATTCCTCTCCCTCTCTCACCCTCTTTACGTGTTGTCCTCTCTCTCTTCTCCCCCTGTATGCCTTTCCCTTCCATTCATGATATGCACCACTCCTTCATTCCCTCCCTCCAGCCTCCCTTACATTCTTCCCTCTCTGCCTTCCTACAGTACATCTCTCTTTCTACTTCGCGTCTCCCCTTCCCTCTACTTGCTCTCCTCCTCCTCCTCCTCCCCCCTTCGTTTTGTGGGCTACATTTTCCTACAAAGATTCAATCCCTCGGCAAACGGTTGATGCATTATTTGTCTATTGTATTTTTTATTTATTTTATTATCATTATTTTTTTTATGTGTGTGTGTGCGTGTGTGTGTGTGTGTGTGGCAAAGTTTCGATAAATCAGTCGCCTTCATTTCAGTTCGTGGACACTTATTTCCCACCGGCCCTTCACTACTTGTTTATCCAGACCTCCTCGCCCTTCACCGCAGAGGGAGTTAGAGAGGAAGGGTCAGAGAACATAAGATTATTTGGGACGGGTCAGGGAACATGTATGGGACGGGACACAGAGAACATTTGGTGGTGGGAATTGGTGATGGGGTGGGTGGTGGTGATGATGATGATGGTGGTAGTAGTGATGGTGATAGGGGAGTTGGAGGTGACAGTGAGTAGTAGTGGTGGTGGTGGTGGTGCTGGTGATAGTGAGTAGTAGTGGTAGTGGTGGTAGTGGTGGTAGTGGTGACTGGTGAGGGAACCCAACACCAACACGAGGTATCAGATGAACCATGGAGGTCAAGGCACCACACCACCTGACACACCACCTACACAATCACACCACACCACACCACCTGAACCACACCACCTACACAATCACACCACACCACACCACCTGACACACCACCTACCCAACCACACCTACACCACCTCACAGTCTGTCACACCACCTACACCACTCCCTGACACACCTGATACACACATCTATACTATACACATATTTCTAATGAGAATTCTAAACCAAACCCGAATGAATTTATCCTAAAGCGTCAAATTCAGTCGATTGGAATACACTTTAAAAATGATCACATACTTAATTAATCCCCATCACCTCACAACACAAATGGATCCTGAGGGTCTGGGAATACATAGCAATGTATTAGTAAAGTGTATTGTACCGATTTTTGTAATACCTTTAATTAAGTATATATGTGATTGTGTAATAGAGCTTTTAAGTAGTAGTTGTTGATGTTCTCCCACAGACCCCTGGTACACTCTGGTCACAGTGTATTAAACAAATTAAAATAAAGTAGGGGCTTGCCCTATATGCCTGGACTTTCAAATAATTATGATGATGATTGATGGTGAAGAAGATGATGGTGATGATGGTGATGATGATGATGATGATGATGATGATGATGGATGCACAGGCCTGGTTTGATGGAAAATGAATAATGAGAGTTGGGAAATAAAAAATATATATAAATCAAGTAGGGGTACACAAAAATGAAATGATCTAATAAGGAAAGAATGAACTACTACTAAACGAAGGACCGATTACTATTAACATTATTATTTTATCCAAGACAAGAGTACTGACGTCATTCATGCATTTGTGTCATCATCGTAATTATACTCACTTCATTAAATTTTCTGGTACTGACCATTTGTTAATTATCACTGACGTCACTAACTTTAAATATTATTATACTTTATCAATGACATGTTGTATTTATATTTCTGACATAGACTTTGATTTAGTCATTATGTAACTATATCAATCTACCCATCTCTATTCCTATCTATCTATCTATCTATCTATCTACGGTATATGTATATTTATCTATCTACCACATCTATCTGTCTGTCTATTCATATATCTCCCAGGCAATGTTTACTTAACTTTGTCTGTCTGTCTATCTATCTATCTACAGTATGTCTATTTAACTCTGTCTGTCTGTCTATCTCCTATATCTATTTAACCCTGTCTGTCTGTCTATCTCCTATGTCTATTTAACCCTGTCTGTCTGTCTATCTCCTATGTCTATTTAACCCTGTCTGTCTGTCTATCTCCTATATCTATTTAACCCTGTATGTCTGTCTGTCTATGTATCTGCTATGTGTACTTAACCCTGACCTTCCTTCCATTCCACCAGTCAGCCATGGAGACGGATCAGTTATTCCACTAAGCTAAAAATATCATGCACGCTCCTTCCCCTGCCTGCCTGCCTGCCTGCCTGCCTGACGCCTGCCTGCCTGCCTGCCTGCCTCCCTCCTGGTCCTGTGTACAGATGGTGACATGGGCCGACTTCCTCCCTCTTCTTCCTCCCTCACCTTAAAAAAAAAACTCAAAAATGTATCTCTTGTCATTAAGACCTGAAAAATGTAGACATCCCTAGTGTGTATATATCCAAGACTTGAATACCATATACATTATTTGAGTGAGTATAATTATCTAAGATCTGGAAACTATATAATATTATATCCCTTGAGGAAATATACCAAATGTAAAATATTATGTATAAGGTTTACCCTCAAATACAACTGTACAAATATGTCTTTCTGTATTATATGATAGCATTCTTGTCAACTGACGAATGAAGTTCAGTACAAGTATAAGACACACACACACACACACTCTCTCTCTTTCTCTCTCTCTCTCTCTCTCTCTCTCTCTCTCTCTCTCTCTCTCTCTCTCTTGCGTGCTTTACAGATGGCAGCCCCTAATAACACTCAATACAACTTGTAAAAAAAACACCTAAGACATACGACCCCCATCGACACAACACAAACACCTTAAACACGACACCACCATCAACAACACACCAGCTTTGCAACACCATATTATACCATACCGTGCAGTGTTGCTAGTGTACTCTTGCAACACAAACAACATGGACTAATAACACTAATCAACAACACACACGCTACTTACTTACTACACAGCCATTCCTGCTATCAATACTGCAAGGAGAACCCACACATAATTATATATTTTAAACACGAATGCAACAGGCATCCCCTCTTCCCCTCCCCCTCTCTCCCTCCTTCCCTCCCCGCACGCAAGCATACAAAGATACATGCAAATAGTAATGAGTGAATTAAGTGTGTGTGTGTGTGTGTGTGTGTGTGTGTGTGTGTGTGTGTGACAAAAGTTATAGTATAAATATCATTGTGAGTTTAATAGATGGAAGATGTTTTTGATGAGTTTTAGTCCATTCTATTTTTGTATACAACTGTATACTAATAAAACTGGGTATGCAAAATATATGCATGTGGTCCATTTTGTGATGTGAATCATAGGAATCTACAGTAGGCTATGATGGTACAGCCTCCAATTATTTACTCACAGTACCGTTACTACTCTCTTCAAAGTGTACCGTAAATGTATGTGCACACGCATATGTCTACTCAAGTGTAGCCTATTGTGTGTGTGTGTATGTGTATGTGTGTGTGTGTGTGAATATGGTGGACAGACATGATATTCGAATGGGTGTATCATGCTAGTCTCAAAAACAAAACAAAAATAATAATAAATACATAAAAAATATATAACTGATAATCACACAGTCACACAAAGGAACACGTGTAGCGAGACTTATGAAACCAACTGTACGTGCGTGCGTGTACCGGTGCCAGTGAAGCCAAACATTAGGGGTGATGGAGCAGACGGGTGGATTTGGGTAGATATTTGCAAGGGTGTGTTATAAGTATGGGTTGGCTGGCTCGTGTGCGTGTAGCCTAGCCAGAGTTGAGAGTACAGAATGATCGACTTTGTATATTATAATACTGTATATGGGACAGATTGCTCGGGTTCTAGATGTATGTGTGCGTGTGTGTGTGTGTGTGTGTGTGTGTGTGTGTGTTATTGTTATGAATAGTATGTAGCTGCTTGTAGTTAATTTGATAGTGCTTATTCATGTTAGTGAGTGAATATGAGTGTGTGTGTGTGTGATTATGAATAGACGAGGGGAACGGGTGAATGTAGTTGGTGTATATAAGCTGTCTAATGTCTATCTAAGGCTTTATTGACTTCATGACTGTCCCTCTCCCTCCACTCTTTCTTTCCCTCCCTCAAACAATAATCTCTCTCTCTCTCTCTCTCTCTCTCTCTCTCTCTCTCTCTCTCTCTCTCTCTCTCTATCTATCTCTCTCTCTCTCTCTCTTAACCGCCATTTCCACATACCATCAGATAAATATTTCCATCATCTGATTGCTCTAAGCTTCTGATAATATTGTCATAGTCACCAAGTATTTTGTTCCAATATTACTGTAGTTCGATTTTCCACGACACTTTACGCTTTCTATTTTTTATGGCATAGATTGTTGCAAGCTCTAAAATGCTGCCTCCTCCATGCATATTCAGAGCTTAACTTAAGATATTTAACTACCTATAAGAAAGAAAATAATCCCTGTCCCCATATTGCCGTGTCGAGAAAGATTAATAAAAATATAAACCCTAAGAAAGCTAAATAAGGAAGGTTGAGTGTGTTTCGCCTGAGATCTGTAGATGGTTGAATAGATGATCTTGTTGGTGAACAATTAAGTTATGCCAGGAAACAGACGACCTTAATGTTACTAATAAATGGATCTGTTTCCTGGCATAGTTTGGAGGAATCAGTAGCTCTTCAATTTAAATTCAAAGACAATCTCCCCTTAATTAATTAAAGACGTTACCGACAAACTGGAAGTCAGCAAATTTCTCCAAACTGAGTCACAAAACTCCTGAGGCAGTGAATTATATTATAGTCTGTTGTGTATAAATATGATGGAAGAAACAGTATACTCCAGAATTACTTTGATTATGCCAAGCTAATAGTCTGTTGCTGTTGGTAGGTCTTTTATATTCTTTTGTGTTCTACTACGGTAGTGAAGGAGGGTTAAGAAAGGTAGGAAGAAAGGAGAAAGAGGAGGAAAGAAAAGGAGCGAGAGGATGAGTAACAGGAGGAGGAGGAGGAGGAGGGGCGACATGATGATAAGGAGAGAGAGAAAGAGTAAAAAGAGGAGGAACGATAAGAGTATAGGCACAAGAGGAGATGAAGGAAGGAAGGAAGGAAGGAAGTGAACAATAAATAAGGTAAATAAAGAGGGCGGCGACGAACGGAACAGAGCGGCGGCGGCGGCGGGACGGTAAGTGAATCAGTGAGTCGTCAATTGGAGGAAAGGAGGAGGAGGAGGTGGCCGACCCCCTCCCCTCTCCCCCCTCCTCCCCCTCCCCCGTACTGATGATGGCTTAAGGGGGAAGTACAGTGTTGGTAAATCTGGAGTAAATGATTCCTTCAAACTAGTTCAAGCAACAGAACACCATTATGTTTGTTCCTCTGGTCCTGTTTCCTGGCATACTTTGGAGGAATCAAGGCGCTCCAATGTACCGAAAGTATACTCTCCCCTTAATACAGGAGGGGTTATGACGTGGCTGGAGGAATGGGGGGGGGGTGGGGGGAGATGAGGGATGAAGAGAGGGAGAGAAGAAAGGGAAAAAAGAAATGAAAGATGAGGGATGAAGAGAGGGAAAGAAGAAATTAAAGACTGGATGAGTTAGCTATGAACAGGAGAGAGAGAGAGAGAGAGAGAGAGAGAGAGAGAGAGAGAGAGAGAGAGAGAGAGAGAGAGAGAGAATAATGAATGAAGGGGAATAAGGAAGGAGGTACAGGAAGAACAGAGGGAGGGATGCTGCAGTGAAGTGAGAGGGATGTGCATGGGGCGGGCAAAGGATGCATGAGTGGGGGACAGTGGAGAGGGAAGGGGAAAGGAGAGGGTGGGTGGGGGGAAAGGAAGAGAAATGGGAGAGGAAAAGAGAAAGGAGAGAGTCGCGGAAGGGAGAGAGATGGATAAGAGTGAGGAATGAATGGAGAGGGAAGGAATGTAGTGGAATTGTGTATGTAAACAGAGAGAGAGAGAGAGAGAGAGAGAGAGAGAGAGAGAGAGAGAGAGAGAGAGAGAGAGATAATAAGTACTGGAGATAGAACAAAACTATCGCCTAATATACATACGTTAGAGTTACCGTATATAAGAATTAAGTCAAGTACCGACACAAAGGAAAATATGGTGAAAGTCGACAATAATAATAAAACAGTGACGGAGAATGGGGAAGGAAAATGAAAAAAAAAAAAAAACAGCCAGATGAAGCAAGAAAAAGAAAGTATTGAAAGAGAAATTTGCGGTATAATATATAATCGATTCAACCATCTTTCTCTCCTCCCTTCCTTCCTCTCTCTCTCTCTCTCTATCTATCTATCTATCTTCCTCTCTCTCTCTCTCTCTCCACCACCACACCATCACCGTTTTCATTTTCTTTCCCCATCGCCTGTTTGATGCCTACGAATATACTCCATCTCGAGTCATTTCCTGTGTGTGTCTACCCCTACGGCGCGGCGCCCCCCATTCCCTTCCCCGCCCCTACCCACCACCACCACACCTATACCAACCTCATCACCCACCACCCTTAATCTTGTACACCTTCCTTCCCTTCCCCTTCCTTTCCCTTCCCTGCCCCATCACCCAACACCCTAAACCTCATACCTCCCTTCCCATTCCCTTCCTTTCCCTTCCCTGCCCCATCACCACTCCCATCCTCCCCCACAGACTCGTACCTTCCTTCCCTTCCCGTTCCCTTCCTTTCCCTGCCCCACCACCCCTACCATCCTCACCCACAGCCTCGTACCTTCCTTCCCGTTCTCGTTATACACTTAGTCACACTTCGATTGCTTTTTGTCAGACATTCCTCCTCTTCTTCCATTTTCTTATTTCACTCACAACCTAAATTTCCCTCTTTCTGTTGGGTATCCCTCTTTCACTTCTCATAACACACACAACTTAAACATCTTTCAAGAATCACGACACACACACACACACACACACACACACACACACACAGGTACTTTCTGGTAGACTTTATAATTACAGTGTTTTTATCAATCAATCGGCTTATACTTAATTTCTCTTTTTCATCACACGTCCAAAATTTCAGTTATCCGAATATTTAGAGAGAATAAACAATTGCTAAAATCTCATTAATCAATGTGTTTACGCTCCTTGTATAACAGTTACCTGCTACATCGCATGCATAGCCTAGCCTACTCCACTTTCTATCACATAATATTATATACGTAATATATATACTTTATCTGTTCGTCTTTCATTTGTTCCCATTACTCGCAGATTTTATTGTTTTGGTATTTATTTTCAGTTTGTTTTCTCGTCAAACATTTCGATTCACAGACTATCTCATAATCCCCCTCTACTCAGTCAAGGGATCAAGAGTCTAGGTAATGTTCACTACAACAAAGAATCTGTGAGCATTGGGACGTAAGATTATATTGATCAAGAGCTTCATGTGTTTGTCTGAAGGTTATCGACGCCCGACTGTTGTGAATTTTAGTCATTTGTTGTCAAGCCTGAAAACATCGAATAATCAGCATTTCAGTTTCACATTACATTATGGATAAATTTAACTCCTTCTTACTTCATATGCTTCTTGGAATTAAACTCTATATTCTATTTCAGATCGATTTAAGGAGGTAGCAAGTATACAGGGTTGGTAAATCTGGAGCAACTGATTCTTCCAAACTATTCCAAGCAACAGGTCACCATTATATGTTATTCTGGTCCTTCTGTTTCCTGGCATTTTCTGGAGGAATCAGGGAGCTCAGCAGATGAAGCAATATCATACTATTCCCTTAAAAGATGTACTGTATATCAAATAGAATTATCCAGTCACAAACCTGATTAAAATTGTACCTCCGAATGCAAGGTTTTAAACATTCCTTTCTAACTTTCTAATCCTTTATCAGACTGTATACTGGAGGACTATTACTGTATATAGATTCCAAAGAGCCCATTACAAACTACCTCCAATATATTGCCCTGAAACTGTAGTGTGAGTATGTGTGTGTGTGTGTGTGTGAGACAGAGTACAATCCGTTCATACGATTGATTATCCATGCAGTCAATTGTAAGTGACTCAGTGCCTTGCTTGAGAATGTCAGCCAATGGAACGAAATATTATACCGAAATGCAAGAACTCGTGTGCGCAAGAGAGAGAGAGAGAGAGAGAGAGAGAGAGAGAGAGAGAGAGAGAGAGAGAGAGAGAGAGAGAGAGAGAGAGAGAGAGAGAGAGAGAGAGAGAGAGAGAGAGAGAGAGGAGGAGGAAGCTAGCCAAGAAGAGAGGGAAGGAAGGGAGCAGAGAAGGAGGAATGACGAAGAAAGCAGAGAGGTGTAAGGAAGGAAGAAGGGAGGGAGGAAGAGAACGAAGGAGGAGGAGGAGGAAGCGAGCAAAGAGAGCGGAGAGAGAGAAAATGAAGAAGGAAAGTCGAAGAGAGTAGAGAAAGAGGAAGGAAGGAAGGGAGGGAGGGAGAGAATTAAGGCATGGAGGGCAAATGGAGGGAGGAGGAGATGTCTACGCCTGACTAACTTCCCGAGGAGATGAGAGTTACACGAGATAGAAATTGTGAGCAGTAAACACCACAAATTGTGTTCCCTGTCCACTGATCGATATACTACACTCTGACACGGAGGGATGGAGGGAGGGGTTGGGTGATGGATGGATGGATGTATGTAAGGAAGGATGATGTATGTATGGATGGATGGAGGGACGGAGGGGTTGGTTGATGGATGGATGAAAGAAAGGTGGCATGGATGGATGGATGGAAGGTGTGTGGATAGATGATAGAAGGAGGGGGGGAGGGATAATGGATGGATACTCAGACGAAAAGAGAAAGAAGGGCTGGCTGGATAGAGGAAGAGAGAGAAGGATGGATGGATAGATGGATGGAAGAAAAGGGAGGAAGGAATAAGCTATGAAATAAAATGTAAAGGGAAGTGGAAAGAAAGGGAGAAAGAGCAGAAGGAAGGTTGAAAAATAAAGAAGGGAAAATGAAAGTTCAGGAGAGAGAAAACGAAGGGAGAAAAATGAGAGAGAGAGAGAGAGAGAGAGAGAGAGAGAGAGAGAGAGAGAGAGAGAGAGAGAGAGAGAGAGAGAGAGAGAGAAGGGGATAAAAACAACAAAACGGAGGGAAGGAAGGGAATGAAATAGAAATAGAAGAAGATGAGCAGAAGGGGGGGGAGAGGGATGAACGGATATTGAGGAGTGATGGAGGGAGGTGAGTGTAATGGGGCGAGTTGGTTCCCTCCCTCCCTCTCTCCCTCCACACCTGTCATCTTCCCTCCTTCCCTCCACACCTGTCATCTTCCCTCCCTCTCTCCACACCAGTCATCTTCCCTCCCTCTCTCCACACCTGTCATCTTCCCTCCCTCCACACCTGTCTTCTTCCACTTAAACTTATCTCACCACGCCTTCTTCCTCTTATTTGTCTCTCACTCTTCCACCAACTCCTCGTGTGTGTGTATCTCTCTCTCTCTCTCTCTCTCTCTCTCTCTCTCTCTCTCTCTCTCTCTCTCTCCTCTCTCTCTCTCTCTCTCTCTTTTTTTTTTTCCAGGAAGAGTAGAGCAGGAGGCCTAAGGGTACAGAATCTAACTCCGTGTCTGCAAAAATTTCCTCTCGCCTGAAAATATGAGGTAAAATGTGTGAGTGTAAGGCTGGCAGGATCTCAGGGAAAGGTGTGGGGAATGGTGAGTGGTGGAGGGAGGGACAGGTGTGGAAGAGTGGTGGAGGGAGGGACAGGTGTGTAGGAGTGGTATAGAGAGAGGGACAGGTGTGGTGGAGTGGTGTATAGAGAGAGGGACAGGTGTGGAGGAGTGGTATAGAGAGAGGGACAGGTGTGGAGTGGTATATAGAGAGAGGAACAGATGTGGAGGAGTGGTATATAGAGAGGGACAGGTGTGGAGGAAAGATATACAGAGAGAGGAACAGATGTGGGGAGTGGTAGAGAGAGGAGAAAATGGTGTTAATGTGAAGGGAGATCAGGAGGCAAGATGAGGCAAGGCAAGCAGATGTGAAAAGAAGACAGATGTTGTGAAAGTAAGTATGATGAGCGACAAATATGCAGAAGACGTACAGATGCCGACACATGAAACAGATAAACTTGAAACTGGCCCCTCAGTGAACAAAAAGGCATCTCCTCTGCAAAACCACGTCTTGTCCTTCCCTTATTATGATAGATGAGGGGCTCTGTCTCCATTGGACCTTGTTAAAATTAATAAGTGTCTGCCACTGTATAATTATATATGTGGGGTGGAAGGCAAGTACAGTACGTAAATGTCTATATCTTCAAAGGTTTACTGCTTAGGCCAACATGTCATAATCTGTGAACTCAATAACAGTCTGACTCTCCCCCGATCCTGCCTACAATCTCTACTGTTGTGTATCAGGCCTTGTGTTTATGTATATGTATGACAACCTATACTAGTATTGAAATAGGTAAGGTATCTCCTCTCCCCCTCGCTCCTACAACCACACATACTTTAACAAATAGAGCTACACATACGATCAAGGTCTCTATCCATCCCCTCTATATCCACTTTTCTCTCCCTCTACTTCCCTGTCCTTTTCCCTCAACTCACATTCCTCTCCAACCACAGCCAAAGCCACGGCCCTCTCCCTCCTCTCTATGTATACTCACCAGTCCTTCCTTCTTCCTCAGTCGTAGTACCATTTGTCCTCTACTTCCTCTAACTAACCAATTCTATTCCTCCACGAAGCTTCAATCCTTCCTCTAACTAACCTATTCTATTCCTCCTCGTAGCTTCACTCCTACCTCTAACCTATTTTATTCCTCCTGTAGTTTGTCTCCTTCCTCTATTCCATCCCTACTCATAGCTTCCTCTGCCCCCCCCCCCCCCCCCGGTGCAACAACCATCCCATTATGTTTCTTGTTTTATCACCCCTTCTTCTACCCCTTCAAATCCCTTCCTTTGGTTACCAGGAGTTACTATACACATACGTTTAAAGCCTTAATTACGAAACATACAATAAGTAACCAATCATCACCAAAAGTTCTGTCGCGTTTATCAGAGGTTTTATTTAGATTCATGGAAGCCAACTCTTCTTCTGTTACACTAAGGATCCCAAAAGTATGTATGGATTTGTTAAGGCAGTTTTTATTTACTCTCGTCTAGGCTATAGGAGACACACAATAAGTTCACCATTGGACGGGACGGAAGAGGTGACAAGGTTTGGTGGTGACTGTATAAATGAAGCTAATGGATACTTCACATTAGTAGCATATCTATACCTCTGTAACTTTACATTTGTCTCTCTCTCTTTCTCTCTCTCTCTCTCTCAATCTCTCTCTCTCTCTCTCTCTCTCTCTCTCTCTCTCTCTCTCTCTCTCTCTCTCTCTCTCTCTCTCTCTGCATCCCTCAACACGTCCGGATATTAAGAGTGGCAGGGGGCGGTATAGGTCCTTCCCTCCCTCCCCTATACCTTCACCTCCCTCCCATACACCTTCCCATCACTACACTCCCATACACCTTCCATTCACCACACACCCATACACCTTCATATAAAACATCATTTTTCATTGTATACCTGTATAGGCTAATAGCAACAAAATATATGTTCCTTTTGTGTTGTTGTAATAATCTTCATGCCCAATTCTAATTACTTCGTCACTTCTTATCTCCACTTTCCTCAGGCCTGCTTTGGGTGCAATGATGAACGAGTTAAACTATTCCGACGGTCAATAGTTGTGGGCGTATTGAAGACCTGCTGATTCCTAAAACACTATTCCGGAAAGAGACTATAGTACTGTACAGTAGCCTACCTCAGTATAGGAGTGAGAGATTTGTTTCGTAGCATTATATAGGCTGGAGGCAACTTTATCCATCCATATGTTCACCCACAACAGATGACCCTCCCCCCCCCCCCCCTCCAAGGAAAGAGTGGCAAAGGATAGATAAAGGGTGGATGAGATAGAGGAAGAGATGGACAGAGAAAGAGGAAAGGAACATGAAGCTAGAGAGAGAAACAGCCAAATAGAGGGAATATACACAAGTGTACAGTACCTTACCTTATCTGTGTCCCCCCCTCTTTCTCTCTATCTATCTAAATCTCTCTCTCTCTATCAATCTATCTCTATCTATCTATCTATCTATCTCTATTTCTATATATCTATCTCTATTTTTATATATCTATCTATCTCTCTATTTCTATCTCTCTTTCTATCTATTAATCTATGTTGTTGTAACGCCATGGACCCCATCTTGAATAGGCCTACCATAAAAGCTACAAACATGACCACAATTAACTGCGTTGGTGTACACTTCGATAGTACATTTCCTCAACGAAATAAAATCGTCTAACTTTAGTAGCGTACACACACACCTTGAAGTGGAGAGGTGTGGGTGCCTCAGGACGTCTTCGCCATCCATTTTATTCTCTATTCTATTCTTGGTTAACGAAATCTTACTTTTCCATGTATGATAGTTGACATTTTGACATCACACATACTCACACTCATCCTCGTCAACAATAATAAATTTAAAGATTCTTGTTTCCCTGAATTTTTATATTATCATTCTCTTTCTACATAGATTAATATATATTTGCTCTCCCTCTTTCTATCTCTCTATCTCTCACTTTGGAGATGCTTGTTTTCCTGAACCTTTGTATAAACTTTCTCTTTCTACATGTATTCTCTCTCTCTCTCTCTCTCTCTCTCTCTCTCTCTCTCTCTCTCTCTCTCTCTCTCTCTCTCTCTGGACCTCCTCACCCGGTAAAGTCTCCATTCCTTCGTCACGTAGCTGAAGGTGAGGGTCCTTGACTCTGGTGGCGCGGGGTTAGTTAGTCCGAGATGAGAGGGAGTCAGAGAGGGCCGAGAGGGCTAGTTAGTTTCAAGGGTTGGCAGTACAGAAGCAAAGAAAAGAGTGGGAGTGAAAGGGAGAGGACGAGAGTGAGTCAGAGAGGGCTAGTTAGTTTCAAAGGTTGGCTGTACACAAGCAAAGAAAAGAGTGGAAGTGAAAGGGAGAGGACGAGAGTGAGTCAGAGAGGGCTAGTTAGTTTCAAAGGTTGGCAGTACAGAAGCAAAGAAAAGAGTGGGAGTGAAAGGGAGAGGACGAGAGTGAGTCAGAGAGGGCTAGTTAGTTTCAAAGGTTGGCAGTACAGAAGCAAAGAAAAGAGTGGGAGTGAAAGGGAGAGGACGAGAGTGAGTCAGAGAGGGCTAGTTAGTTTCAAAGGTTGGCTGTACACACGCAAAGGAAAGAGTGGAAGTGAAAGACTATAGCCTAGTTAGTCTGAGTAGGCTGGCAGTACAGAGGCAAAAAGGGAGTGGGAGTGAAAGGGAGAGGGCAAGCTAGTTTCAAGGGTTGGCAGTGCTGAGGGAAAGAAGGAGTGGGAGTGAGTCAGGGAAGAGTGGGTAGAGAGGGTTTGCTTGTCTCAAAGGCTGGCAGGTAGGCTAAGGTAAGTGGGAGAAATCATTCGAGTCGGTCATATACTGTACAGAAGTAAAGAAAGACGAAATGTTTTAGTTAGTTAGTTAGTTAGACCTAGTTAGTTAGTTAGTGATAGATGGGGGAGATGGTGAGGGAACGTGAGGGATTGGATGTAAGGGTGTAGGTGGAGAGGAGATCTAGGAGGGTATGGAGAGAGAGAAGGAGAGGGAGGGGGACGGGTGGGAAGGGACACGAAGCAAAGGGGAAAAAGGAGAAAGAGTTTGTGTAAGAATTGAGGACTTGGGAGAGCCATGGAGGAAGCAGGGAGTAGAAAGACAGGCATACACGAAAAAGAGTGGAAAGAGGAAATAGAAGACAAATAAAAGAGAAGGGAAAGAGATGAGGAATTGAGAAAGAGGAATAGTTGGTGTATAGAAGGAAAGAGTGGCATGGGTGGAAGAGAGAGAGAAGAAGGGAACGGGATGTTAGAGTGAGAGAGAGTAAAAGAAGAAAAGGAAGGATACAAATAAAAATTGAGTAAAGATGTGGAGTGAGGGAGTGTAAGAGCCACTCCGGGCCCTGGTTGTATTCAGAGCACCAGTCCTCCTTACAGACCCACACACCAGAAAAATATCCACCCTCTCCCTCTCCCTCCTTCCCCACCTCTGCTATGGTACTACACCTCAATTATATACTGGGTTGGTGGATATATATATATACACCGATATATATACGGTACTATATGTATATTCATACATATTATTATTATTATTATTATTATTATTTATTATTATTATTATTATTATCATTATTATTATTATAACTCAGCCTACCTTCGTTACTAAACTGAGTTCTTTCATCTTTTATTTCTCACTCTCTTAATTGTTCTTATTCTTCTCTCTTCCTCGCCCTAATTACCGTCTTCCGTTTTGAGTCTCTTCCTCTTCTTTGACGGGTTTTAAAATATTCTACCTAATATATATTTCTCAGTACACACACACACACACACACACACACACACACACACACTGAGGTCTATGTAATGTCTGAAGTCACTGTAACGGGACCTTGAGAAAAAGAATCCTAAATGTAGCCCCTCCACCACAACTCATGGTCAACAACCTCTCTTAGTCTTCTTTTCACATTATGTGTATATTGTATTTCTCCATGTCTAACTTATTTTCGCTCGTCATCTTCTCTACTTAAAGGGGAAGTTTTGTGTTGGTAAATCTGTAGCAACCGAATCCTCCAAACTATTCCAAGCAACAGAATATTATTATTTTTGCTGTTCTGGTCGTGTTTCCTAGCATATTTTGGAGGAATCATGGCACTCCAATGTACCTAAAAATTACCACCTTAAGGAACCCTGTGATTCTGTGAGAAAATTTGAGATACATGATTCCTTCAAATGTTGCCACGAAACACCACCTATAGGGATGGATCTTGTTTCGTGGTATGGTCAGGAGGAATCAGGAGCCTCCAATGTTCATACACGATCACAAGGTCCTTAACCCTCGTAATCGCTATCAATGTCACACTACCTTGTAATACCACATATGCTTTCCCTCCACCATTACCATCTTCACAGCCACTGCCACCACTATCACCACTAACACTATCACAGCTGACATCATCACTGCCAAAAATGCTGTTACAATCGTCAACAATCATCATCACTATCACTATCATCAATACGGTACGGTAGGCTAACTGTAAGTATTCCACCATCATCCCATTCACCACAATTACCAATACAGCTACCATCACCACTTCTACTATACCTTCTTCACAACTACTTCCATTACTACCGGATTCACCTTCTTCCACCATCCACTACCACTACCACCATCACCCCTACCACTACTGTATCACCTTCACCACCACCACTACCACTATCACTACACACCACCACCACCACCACCACTACCACCACCACTACACACCACTACCACCTTCACCACCACCACTACCACCACCATCACCACCGTACCACCTTCACCACTAGGCTAGGCTACCCCAGCTTCTGAACCCCCTTCCCCCCCCCCCCTTTCCCTCCACCCCGGAAGTGAATTAGGACTTTTAATTTTCTGCTCAACTCGGTTAACGTGAAGAAGGTGGAAAGGAGGGTTAAGGGGATATATAGCCTACTCACTCTTATGATAAATGGGAAAACTATATTGATTCCTTCGATCTATACCACGAAACAAATCTCCCCATTAAAGTAATATTGAAGTGGTCTGTTTCCTGACATTGTGTGGAGGAATCAGTAGCCCTCCAATTTACCGTCAAGGTCTCTAGGCCCCTAAGGATCTATAGAGTGCAGAAAAATTCATATATGGAAAGAGATACTGATTTATTTATAGATATCTACTCAAAAAAGATGGGACACTGTAATGGATTATATTTATTCCTGGCTTTAAGTGGATTGTTGATATTGTTATTGTGTTGGTTATGTATGTTTATGTCTAGCTATATACAATACACTTGTTTTGCATTTTTCTCGGCTAATGATCCAGAATTGTAGCTTACGTATGTGGCACCTGCACAGTACTATCGACTGAGAAAATCTTGTATGATCTAACTTCTTACTCATGAATCAAAGAGAAAGTAGGGAGGCTTCAACATCATATATTATAATATATCACATATGCAAAGAACGATCACAGCTTCTATTCTAAGTCTCACATATGTGGCCGACAGTACCGTACTGGGCAGGTACCAATCAATACCAATCAAGATATTCATTACCTGAAAATAAAATCATAGTCTAGTTAGCTACATTAGGCCTAGTCGACTATATTTTGAGCTGATAATCTGTTCGTTGATTTAATTACTATACTTTTTCCCCTTATTTTTAAGTAGTTTGCCATTAACATTATTTAGTTACCTTATCATGAACTGATATCCGTTTATTTGATGTAATTATTAATCTTATTATGAGCTGATATCCGTTCCTTTATTTCATTATTATTTAGTATTCCTTTAATTCATTCGTTTGCCCATACCTTTTCTAGCGGCGTATAGTGACTCGTGTCCCCCTGGTATACTGACTCCTTTTAGTTCTCATAGGTAGCCAGTAGGACCTCTATGGCTACAGGTAAATCTATGGTCCCGCCGCTCCGCATTTCTTACAACATAAGAGACATATTCCTAATTTTTAGAAAGAGCGCGCACACACACACACATACAAAGAGCGTCATGCATTTAATTCTATTTTTTAACCACTGTAGTAGTGTTTATATATATATATACTGTAATCGAATATATTTGTCATTACACTGATAGATACCCCTGTCTCCCTTTATTACAGACTTTCATAAATGTACTATATATTGGCCATAAGAATTCGTACACACACTGTTGTTTTCGAAGGTTTACAACATATAGAAAATGTAAGACTATGTAACTGCAATACTACATTATTACATTGGATATTACTTTATTTACCAGTGTGAATCTATCTAAAATTCTAAATCATTACCGTAAATAAGCAAATATATGTGTTCTATAGATAATATTGTAGCCTACCATGACATTGTATAATACGAACTTACCATGTCCCTAACTTCTCTCTGGCAGGTATATCGTTAAGGGAATATAGGCCCAGTATGTTTTAGTACATTATCGTTAAGGGAATAGTGTGCTTTTGGTACATTATTATCGTTAAGGGAATATAGGCCTAGTATGCTTTTAGTAGGCTACATTAGAGCACCTTGATTCCTCCAAAGTATGCTATATAGGAAACAGGACCAGATGCATGACAATAATAATGGTTGCATGTTCTTTGCTTTGGTAGGGGGGGGGAGGATAGGGTGTGTGTGTGAAGGGTGGGAGGGTTGGTTGGTGAGGTGAGGGTGGAGGAGGGGTTGGTTGGTGAGGTGGGGGTGGGGGAGGGTTGGTTGGTGAGGTGGGGGTGGAGGAGGGGTTGGTTGGTGAGGTGGGGGGTGGGGGAGGGTTGGTTGGTTGGTTGGTGAGGTAAGTCTAGCTATCAGGATATGTTATAGGCAGGAAGTGAGTCACACCATACATAGCAACCATTTATCACAACCACACACATAATTATTTGCCCATAAAACACACACACATACACAATCTCTCTCTCTCTCTCTCTCTCTCTCTCTCTCTCTCTTTCTCTCTCTCTCTCTCTCTCTCTTTCTCTCTCTCTCTCTCTCTCTCTCTCACACACACACACACACACACACACTAGCGTCAGCAGGTGTTGAGTATGAGTCAGCGTGTGTAACTGTAACCCCGCGCCGAGCAGTCTGGCCATAACCACTACAGTATAGCCAACACTTATTATACTTCTACTCTACAATACACTAGGATACACTACAGTATACAAGTTAGCTTAAATGCCTCCCGCCGTCAAGGTGCTTAGCCTAGCTTCCTTAATTTGGGATTGGTGATGATCTATTACAGAGGGAAGCATGAGTAAACGCTGAGGTATCAACAAGTAAGGTTTATGCCTGGAAAGTGTTAGTGTTGGTTTGATCTATGATGGCAGCAAATTGAGAGAAATATGGTCAGCGAGAGAATATAAATTAACATCTGGCAATCAGCAATGAGGTAATGATATGATGTGTGATGGTAGGCTACACCGGTGATCCATAAGTGGATATAGCCGCCTAGATCACTGGCTACTATAAGTTAGATTCCAAAATTGACAAAAATCCACACGCAACTACCAGTAACTATTCTTAACATTATTACAATAGGATAAAATATGTATTGATCTGACCGTGACAAGTTGCCATTAGCAGACAAATACTTTATATGGAAAAGGTAACAACTCACTCAAACAAACTGTGTCGGGAAAGACGAGGGCAGCATTAATTATATTACGGTATCTCATTATCCAGTCCATTTAACGTATGTACAGCCACAATCAAATATACACCGACACTTTTTCTTCCATCGTGTAAATAAGTCAGTATCATATCAAAATATAATCATATAACACCTTACGTCAACTCAACCCTCTCAATTACACTTTTGAGGTGCAGCAAAATCATACGTGTTGTTCTTTATTACCAAGATATTTACTACGATGGAAGGAAAGTGTCGGTGGATTTTTGATTGTGGCTGTACAGTACCGAGGCTTCTAGAAGGAAAGAAGGTTGTATTCATTCAATCTTGGTTATAAAAAGGAGAATAGACTACCAAAAATGGAAAATCACTCCACATCGTGTTGATAAAGATAACTTCGACCATGACATTGCGAATCGGTTATTATCTTACTACTGTGGGGCCAGAGAATATATAAACACTATTTACAACTTCTATAAAGCACACAAATTGATGTCAAGGAAGAATGAAGAGCGAATAGTAACAACTTGTCAAGCTACAACAAGAAAATAGAGTTGTGTCAAGTCAATTCATGGTGCGTCTTGAACAGTCATCGTTAACATTAATTTGTATGGATCTTGGGAAAACCCGTTCACAACAGATGAGTCGAGTCAGTTCAAGTCACTGATTGAGCTGGGCCCATAATCCTAAAATTATAGAATTTTTGTAGATGCTTCACCAGGTCGAGTAAAAAATGACTGAAGCTTAACAAATCTGGCCCTTTGGTGTCCAATTCATACAGCTAGATTCGTGTTTTCTTACGTCTATGACGTCGGAGCCATAACAACACAGCTAGGCCTACTTCAACGAGAGAATATGTATCCACTCTTCTTCAAATCAGGCAGGGCACTACTGACTTGACTCGGCCGGTCGGCTCCTCGGGTTGACGTTGTCTGTGTGAATGGAGATGGTTCAAAATGAATTGCCTCGAATGACTCGCATGACTGACTTGACAAATGGGACGGATTCACACACATATATTTGCCAGCCAATAATTTCAAATATGTTATATGAATGGTGGTCCATAATATTAAATAATTACATTTTGTCTCGTTAATTTTTGCTCCACAGGTTTAGGGTCATAAGCTACTGCCAGCCTACAGTAGCTTACACTCGTGATACATAATTTCTGACCAGAGTGTGAGGAACAGAAAGCTTCGAATCGCCTGGTATTGCTCATTTCCTCACACAGTACACATATAGAGGCTGAGTTCGATTGCAGGGTATGTGTGTGTGGTGCCTGCCGTTCGTCTCTGGTCAGAAATTAGGTACCCTAACATGAGTGTACATAGGTTGAGGCATATACAAGATATAACTAATGTAACTTCAACAATTCTAAGAAAGCAATTCATAGAACCTATCCTAAGTACTAAACTTGTGATTTGCCAACATGTGCAGACATTATTAGGTACCGTATTGAAACTTTAGGTACCGGGTAGGTTATACGATGACACTCTTGTTGAATGTGTCCCTCACACTCACTCTACACAACTCAAAACAAGACTCCATAGCCTATACGTCCCCATATACCGACTCTAGTACGGCACACGACAACCAGGTGGAGAGAGTGGCATGGCAGGCAAATCTGCATCACTTAGCATACATCACGGCTAGGACCTGGCAGTTGACGTTCTGGGGTGTATAACGTGATTTATCAGCTGTCGCGAAGGGAGCTAAGAGGGGGATGGGATGGGGGGTCGTAACACCATATACCTGCCTCGGTGGAGAAAGAAGGAAACGGTCACTTGAGGTAACATTCCTCCTACAAATCTGGATGTAACGTGGAAGTCACAAAACCTCCTTTCCTATATATTAAAAATAAATTCTGGGATATGGGTGACTAGGCTAACTAGCTCTCCAGAAATAGAATGGAACACAAGCTATTAACCTATACCATAAGTGGCAATTCAAGCTTGCACTTGAACATCTTTGACTTTGGTCAAGTACATTTAACTTATGACGCTACACTTGACTTCCTGCAGGTGCTCGCGATGGCAGAAATGTTCCCTAAAGTACGAGCCGCAAGTCAAATAAATAATGAATTGAGTACCGTACAGTCACGAGCACTAATAAGTATTCAGGTGTGCTTCGAATACCTACGAAGCACCTAGAGACAGTAAATAAATGCACAATAAGATCTCCATTAAAATTAGTTTGTTAGTGAATTGGACTGTTCAAATTTTCAGCCAAAGCTGTATATTTAGTAGTGTTCGTGGCTGTACGTTGCCTGTGCCGATAAAGTTTCGGGAAAAAGGAATGTAAAACAAGCCCTAAATTCGAAAGCCTGTCAAGCATCTAATCTACTTTATATTTCGATGAGACTAGGGCTTCCTTAATACAAATCAAGGATCAGCAAACAACATAAGGGAATTGAAAGTAATGAAATATTCGTATCGTACTATACATTCCAACACGAATAAAGATACACCAAACCATACACGGTATTTACTCGAATGGCTTTCTGTCAAGACAAATTTTTCAGGATTTTTAAGGGACAACATCCACTTCATATGTTCATTAAGTCTGGCTCGCAACTCCAGCAAACGACAAACGTCCGAGGCCATTCCACCACCACGTGTCCACCACATAATGTTGTCTTAAAAAGGTAATAATTGATGGAGAAACTAAACTCTATAGTTTCCATCCGGAATCAGATCTATAAGGATGGATGTCGATTACAAATGTACTTACTGTACAAGTGATCATTCGATGCAAAGATTTCACTTCCTCTTAAGTAATCTTTACGCAAATTAATCTTAGGCTAAGTTGTTTATGGAGGGATTAAGCACTAAATTATTTTCCATGTGTAGGCTTCATTTACATGGCTTGAGGGAGGGTTGGAGAGTGGCCGTGTGCATCCAGGCCAGGGTGACTCTGTCCGCCCGCTCATTATCTACTAACTTTTGACCCCAAGAGACTTAACAAGCCCACTTGGTTCAGTTCAGCACAGATTAAAACTTTAATTGCTGAGGTCGATCATGGCTTCAAAATCTCTCTTCTCACATTATGCCTACACTGTTAAAGTTGTCCTTGTGGTCTGTGGCTTCAAGGGTTAAATTTAGGCCTTCCTGGTGTATCCTACCTAGACGATAATTATATGGAAATGTAACATATATAAGGTTGCTGAAAAAACTCAAGAAATACAAAGGCTAGCCTATACAATCATAAGGCAAATGTAGGACCTGATAAATCTTCTTTCACTCCAATCAAAAAACTACCCCGACTTATTAAGGACAGATTCTCATGTTGGTGGATTGGAAAGCTAATGATTCCTTCTAACTTTACTAATAGGGGATCTGTTTCTTGGTATAGTTTGGAGGAATCACAGACCTTCCAATTCACCAACAAGAGAATCTCCCCTTAATTCTCTTCGACCAAACCTCTTCGACTTGACTGACTCACATTTGTCCCACCAGCCAGCCCTTCCCAAATTATCTCTCTAGCCAATCAACCCTCCCATCCCATATTATATGCGTCTCCCTATTATTTATATAATTAACTTTGTTTTTATCAAGAGCAGTATGGAAAGGAAGTACTTAATAGGGATAAATAGGGAAGCAGTCATAAAATATATACAGAGAGAGAGAGAGATGAACTTATATATGGTATCTCTTGGTTAATATTAATCAGGTTGTAATATTATTATGGGGGTGACTAATCCCACCCTAACATCACTCCGCCCCCACCCCCTTCCCTACCGGTACTCCCTACTGACCCTCCACGGCAGCATGATGAGGCTAATACTGTAAGAATTGCCAATACGTAATTATACCCTTCACAGAATTCTCTACGGGTTTCTCTCCTTTCTCCCTCATGTCTCTGTTCGTCTCGGATATGAATGACGAGGTTGGATCGTTAGTTATGAAGTACTGTACAATAATGTAAAAGAGTAGGAGGCGAAGAGACAACAAAAGAATTGCTGTATCCTATACTAACCTCCTCCTGTACTTTCCTAGTAAAATTAAGTAAAACGGGCGATTAGGCTAAATATCATAGGGGATGTGTGTGTGTGTGTGTTCGCTTTGAATAGGTGATACTCAAATTATTTCTACCAATGCCAAATTCCCATTCTAACATCACCAGACTCATCCTACATTCAGACACTCAATAACCACCTGCCTGGGAGTGACACAGGTGAGACTATATATGCAAAGTGTTGTTGTGCAAGGGAGTTTTAGAAGGGGTCGTACCAGGCCTCTGTCGTAGCCATCTTGTAGCCGGGGACAAATTAACTTACACAGTATTATTTGTATATAATATAAGACCCAGAATATATGGTACCATGCATACAGGATTGACAAAGGCCTGCATGAGGAATAGGCTCTGTCACTCCCACCACGTCCCCTCTGTTCTTGGGTCGACTTTAATTTTTCATCCTGCAGGTACCGTATGTGAGGCCTATACGGGGGTGCAATATGAGACATGGATTTATTGAATAGGTTATAATTAAGGGGACTATATTGACCAGCTTTTCCCGATATCAGTGTGTCTCGTTCAATAGGGGTACTGTTTTGTGTGTGTGTGTGTGTGTGTGTGTGTGTGTGTGTTTTCATTTCTTTCTTCATTCCCCCCTCCAATACAAGGCAACCTTCCTTTCTTCACTCAGCCACATATATTACCACCACCTTCCCTACCGAGCCTTCATCACTATCCTAACCAATTTAATTAAGGGGATAGTATACTTTTGGTGCCTACATAAGAGTGCCTTGTTTCCTCTGAAGTATACCAGGATACAGGATCAGATTAATAAATATAATGGTGGCCTGTTGCTTGAAATAATTTGGAGGAATCAGTTGCTCCAGATTTACCAACACTCTACAGTACTTACTCCTTAATTCTTTACCCACTTTTCCTCACTACTCACTTCCTTTGTTCACTACTTTGTTCCTGGAGTGATAACCAAGCTACGGTAATTAAATGGTCTAATTAAGTCTTACTTCAAAATATGATCACTATAACATTGGCTATATAAATCTACGACCGAGAGAAATTGGTCTGAGTCGATGGGCTGTATGGATCAGTTTGCCTTCATAAACTTTAATACATAACCTTGACCATTAGTGTTGGCCCGTCGGCATTATGAAACACTTTTCTTCACCTCTCCCAAACTGATATACGTATACACTTCCGTATATTGTTCTCAACTGAACAATTAACTTTGGTGTTAGGACTGTTTCAGTGAGTATACTGTACCTGGATGTGTAGAAAAGTATGCATGTATGATCGAAGACGATAGTTCCTCTCCACTCCTGATACATCAACAAATTAAATGTATCTTGGATTCCTTGACACAGTGCGAGTGGTTCCGAACCTCTTTGCTGACGATCCTATTTATATTCACATCAAGCAACTCTAATTAGAGATGATTTCTATACTGAAATTTTTACCGCGGCAGATTTTAATATGCATGAGCCTTTCATTGTATCTCGCATTAACTTCATTATAATAAGTCATTTCTTGTATCAAAGTATTATTAAAACTACAATGCATGGCTATTTGCTTCTTTATATTCATATTATGCACAGTACGTTTATTAATATATATATAGCCTATACCCTGTAAATATTTTATATAATTGGGTCTGTAGTTGCAATATGTATACCATATTCCTCATATTATTCAGGCCATCCTGTTACTTCCAAAATATCTTCGAAACACTAATAAATACTGCGACTCTGGGTTCGGAAACCACTGGTTTATTTTGAGCCATGATAGTCTACTTGTCTATATTATATATCTCATCTGAGACTGCATTGCAATTTCGAATGTGAGGTACTGTACAAAACTACTGTCCGCGACACTATATATAGTAGCCTGCCTGCCTGTGTGTTAATGTGTGTTTACTAGGGTTGTAAATACTTAATGAGTAGGCCTACCTGTACTGAATGTGGTGATGGATGGCATGAACCATCATTCGTAGTAGCCTACAGTATTATTACAGTATTTATATATAATGGTTGATTAGGTGCGGCTCAGGGCCAGTAGGCCTACCGGTAGGATAATTGTATGAATATAAATACACCCATCTGTTATGTAGATAAAACACAAACACACACACACACACACTCTCTCTCTCTCTCTCTCTCTCTCTCTCTCTCTCTCTCTCTCTCTCTCTCTCTCTCTCTCTCTCTCTCTCTCTCTCTCTCTCTCAAATGAAAAACATGCGGCATGTTGACAAGACAAATATGCGACTATGTCTTCCCTCGACCATACCTATCTTTCCCGCTGCCCCTTCGTTGCTTTGGTGGCCACTTATGTCCGTGGGGTACGGTGTTCCTGGCGTGTCTTCTCGACTTAGCACCAGGTTCAAGAACAACAAGAAGTGTGTATAGAATGAAGCATGTATAAATTAGTCTGATTTTTGTACTTGTTTAAATAAAGCGTCGGACATTATGCGGTTAAAAAAAATCGCATTATTTCTTTAAGTATACTGCGAAACAAACTGCAATTATATTTCATATGCCTATACTGCAGATCTACCGTACTTTTAAAGGAACAGCTACCAGTATGTTCCTGCAGACTCTCAAATAAAATCATTACATCAGTTAGAACATGAAACCTTGTGACATATTTCTGTGGTTGTAAACCGAAACATATATCGTAGTCACGTTGTCATTCCAGTCGCCTTGATTGAACAATACCGTAGCCAACATGAGCAACAATTTACTGATCACACACATAATAGGCTATACAAGGGGCATATAGCTACAAGGGGCATAGACTATACATATAGCTACATAGGACAATACACTGTAAATTGATATTCAGAAATATAGAAATGGTAACAATAAAATCAATCGAGAATGACCTTATATTGGCTAGTCAACTCAGGTTAGACTACAAGAGGTGCTTAGGAAGTTAGGCTGCTCTACCAACCCTATTTGTGTGAGCGAATACTTTCTTAGTTTCTACTCCCCTTCACCTTGTTCAGTCCCACAGGGAGATTTCTATCCCCACGCCCTATATTTTATTCACATAGACTATTGGACAGTACGGTATATAGGATAGTTGCCTTCAACACTGATAACCTCCTCTCTGAAGAAGATTCTAATCCCAAGATCCATTATTCAAAATGTTATTTCACTTCTATAGAATACAATACTGTTCGGTAACAATCAACCGATGTCTAGTGCTGGCCACTGCATGTAGACCGAATGATACAAGGCAACCTTCCTTTCTTCACTCAGCCACATACACCACCACCTTCGCCTGAAGCGAGTGTAACTATATACGGTACCGTAGGCCTAGATCTACAGTTCAACTCGAATTCTGTGTATGACTTTTGTCGTATAGTCAGTAACTGGTCACAAAGCTTCAATTTCACCCACTTCAACACTCAGCCTCGTCATTCAGGTTCAAACAGCTGAACGACTGCTGACTTCAGCGATGAAGCACCATAAATTCACAGTATAATTCAGTGTGTGCTAAATTTCGTTTAAAGCGCCAAGGAAGAAACCCACTCAAGCAAAAAATATGGCTAACGTCATGTGGAAATGTCGATGATGAAACCAGGCAAAATGATGATACCATCTCCATATTTCCGTTCTGTATACGTGAGTACTTGTTTGTCTCAATATCACTGCATGACATCCTCTAAGCTAGATTAGGTTAGGTTAGGTTAGCTTTGGATTCCTTCAACTATTATGCTTTAGACAAAATGAACTGGGAAAGACAAAGAGACTATTATTTTTTTAAGAATGCCCAATGGTTAGGCCTATAGTGTTATCGCTACAATTAAAACGTCATTAATGCTATTTTTCTTTTCTTTAATTGGCCCAGCCAGGTTGATACGAGCACGGAAAACTGCCAACCGGGTACTCGTTACTGAAGGACGATGGCTCAAGAGGTGTAGGCGAAGGGACATCGGGGATAGAGTAGCCTACGCAGGTATGAGGGAAAATAATCCAGGGAAAGGACGAGGCAAAAATGGCACATTAGCCAAGAAAAAAGTAGAAAAGGAAAAAGGGAGAAGATAGTTGTCTTTGAGAGCTCTCAGAGCTAAGGTAAACCTGACTACCAATCAGATTTAACACCAGAACACGCCTATTACTCCCACCAAGGACACCCACACACACATAATGGAACATTCCTTTTTACACACACACACACACACACATAATGGAACACTCCTTTCACACACACACACACACACACACCTAATGGAACACTCCTTTTACACACACACACACACACACATAGAATGAAAGACTCCTTTTCCACGCTTGCGCACACACACACACACACCATGTTCATTGCCTTTGGAACCGTGGACTAGTAGACCCTCGATAAACAATGAATAAATGCTTGTATCTAACACTTCATTTTACACTCAGTTCCCCATTGAAGACCACCTAATCGTCCTAATGTTTACACAGATTTTTGTTATTCATTACCATACAGACTAAGTGATTGTCTGGGCCTGTGGTTAACGGACACTGATAAATATAATCATCTAGCTTATATCGAAAGATTACTGTAAATGCGTGACAGACCGACGACCAGATAACTATTTCCTATAGATTATAATTATTATGACACTAACAATCTATGGAAACAGTTTTAATTTCTGTGTTCACTCACCTACCTCAGACTCTGAACTCTGGGCTTCGCTTGCACAAATTGTGAATCCTCGACTCTTGTTATTTTTTATTTTTTTTAAGTCGTAGTGATTTTTGTAAACCACTGAAATTTGGGCATAGAGCAAGCACGTGTTCCCCCTCTTACCACAATGCTCCTCCGGGTATAACACAGTCACTAACTTCACAGTAACATGACTTACATGAGACTTGAAAACAGTGACCATAAAGCTAATTGTGTACAGTATTACTTTATCTTCTCTATTTATTACTCACATGTTCATAAACGACATGACAGCACAATTGGGTTCCAATCCTCTACTGCATTAGAAATGTAGGCTACTATTATCTTCAGAAAAATATGACCTCGTACTCCAAGAAGCTATTTATTTAACGCTCAATTTTAATGTCTGCAGGATTAAACTATAATAATTAAATAGAATCTATAATAACAAACATGAACAAGCGAGGGCAACAATCAATAAATAATTATCCCAATGATTCCTGTCATGTTTGGCAAGAAGGTGAAAAGTGCCATCGGTCCTAGTTCCAATTTATAATAACTGCGAATTGAACACCCCAACTTCAATCATATAGCGTAATGCTTCTTGTCAAAATATGTCATTATTGCAAGTGTTGCTTTATCATTAATGAGCAAATGTGTTCCTCTGAAACATAAATACAGATTAACAAAAAATGCATTACTGTAGTTTCTACTATAGCAACACAGGCATATTGACAGAAAATAGTAGGTGCCGGACACAATGAGGCAACTGTACAAGAGTTTTTTCTTACATAAACACAGATATGATATTGCACAAGAGCAAGTTCTGGAAAACAATTCACCGAATTTCCTCTGTAAGAAAAGTTTTAAGATTAGTCATCAAAGCTTACAAAGATTATCAAAAAGTACTGACAAATTTTTGCAACAGATTCTGATAATCTTACCAAGGTTGGGTTGCAATGAGTGATGTAAGTTCGGTGCTGCTGCTCCATATTCTTTCGTCCCAATCCAGCGTTCCGATAAAGCATCTCTACTTAACTGTATTGTTTTATTACTTCACAATACATTTCTACTGCTCCGCTGAAGTGTCCAATTCCTTCACCGCAAGCCTAATTCTTAATCTGATGCTGTAGTGCTGCTCTGTTGTTTTTCCTTACGACAATAGGCTATATTGTTCCACTTAAACCCCGACTAACATTCCACAGCAATGTTCCACTGGTCGTTTGTTCCATCGTTCGTTGACCGTTTCTCTCTGACACGCCAAGATTGCAACTTCTCTGTCCTTCCACCTGTCGCTCTACTCCTGCCTCGTTTCTTACCCACATTTTTATCGCTACTCATGCACCGCGACATTCCATCCGGACACTCCACCACTCCCCTCACCCCACCGTCACGTTACCGCCCATTATTCCATCGCAATATTCCACACTGATCCAACCTAACCTCCAAAACAATCTTGCATTCTGGTTAGAATCACGAGACGCATCACAACTGCACGGCTCGATCAAGGTCACCTGTGTTATTTCTTCACCGCGTTCACAACCACTACCTGTGAATGCGAGGTTGCAGGTAAGGTGCAGAAAATCCAATCAGAAAAGAATAGGTATCATTTTATCAAGTTGGCATGATTCATTAACCACATAATTGGTGACTGGCCAAGCCCATACCCTAAAGTTACACTAATCATTAATCGTGACAGTTATAACATCGAAGTTTTACACGTTTCGTCGATATGTTACACTGAACACACCAACAACGCTAAATGACAGTGCCGTGCCGGTTGGGTTGTGCGTAATGCCCCTAGGGTCTCTCACACCCCCAGACCCACCCTCTGCTCAACTGGTGGTTATATGAAGTTTGGTGCGCGGAGTGTTGCTGGTGTGAGTGACAGACCTCCACAGCTCAACGGCTGGACGGTGACTGTGCTCGGCTGCGTGATGACGAACGGCCAGCCCACTGCCTTCTAACACTTACGCGCACCCTCCCTAACCTATGCAACATTGCTTATCTCATCCCATAATATCATTAAACCAAAATAGTTCCATTGATATACATAATAACGCTATAATAATGAGATTTCCACCCATAACAAGTATTTCTACGTCACTGAACACGTAAGGGTGACGAAGTACAGGTCGCATTGCACTGCAAGGGTCCGAACAGTTTCTTACACGGCGGCAAGCCCCCATTACCTTAACAATTTCTCCTTTTCCTCATTTTATGAATACAACTTGAATGTCATCTCTTAAACACATGCATGCTGGGCTGAACTCGTGTTCCTAGCTCTACAGACGGGAATGGACATCATTGTATGTTCTCATGACAAATCGATTTCAGTTAGTTTATTTAACAATGTGAGTCTGGCGAGGTTGGCAAGCCTGAGTTTTCCAGCAGCAGATTCCCAGGTTAGAGGCGGATTACGTGAGCCACACATTCGCCTTGGGACTAGTATAATTAATGTACACTGTTTCTAGTCACAAACTTTCCACATTATGCATAAAAGCTATCAACATTGAGTGTCCTCATTAACGATATAAAATACGATAGACTACATTGTTATGAAACTTGTAATTAATAAGAGGCACGGATTATTGTTCATTTCTAAAAGGGAATAAAAAATTATAAATCTCGCTTTGATTATATTTTAAACCAATTAGAGACTATTTACTACACCAGGTTTAAACAATGCAATGTCAGGTATAGCTGACTTTCACTTTTTTTTAATTAAGATACCATAATTATATATGCCGATCGAGTTATCAAGCCCATTTCAAACACTGCTTCTCTGATATAAGTAAAGTTATATAGAATGTTGAATAACCCTGAGCTATAGGCCTACACCTTTTTATCAATAGTGAAGCAGCTTGCGTCCCGTGAGTGATTGGTGTCTAAATTATGTAAAATGTCATATGCTAATCCACTTTAGGAAAAAGACAATAAAAACGTGGGAAATAAAAAATAAATCGGAGTAGATAATCCTAGCTTGGTTGAAATTTGTATTATGTCATGATTCTGGAAGCATATGTATGCTTTTCTTTTGATAACGGATGTATTGACGGGATAAAAGGTGTCCGCCGGACCATATGTCCGGAAGTGGAGCGTGGTCATTGTTCTTATTTAACTATGAGGTGAGTAGGGTACGTATCTGTGATTATCTTATTGAGTGTGTGTTTCTTCTTGTCCCTGTGTTTGATTATGTTCTAGCATTTCTATTGGTGTCCTGGTGTAACTTTATAACTGAAGTGTTAATATTATTGTGCTACATGAGAATTTTACAGTGGTGGTTTTGTGTTTCCAGTGTCGATCATTGCGTGTTGAGTGTTACCGTATACTGTGAAGATATGTTCCTAAGTTAATTAATATGATACCTCCCCAAGCTAAGGAGGCTATGTTTTCATCAGCTTTTGTATGCTTGTGGATAAAATATCTTGCTACATGTATGCTTTCTCAACCTCGCCGTATCCCTCCAATCCCCTTCTCCACTTCTTTTTGTTTTCATATCCTTTCTTCCTTAATCTCCTGCTACTCTTCTTTCACCTATCGTACCTATTTCTATAATTCTTCCCTGGTCTCTCCTCCCTCTTCACACTTTTTTCCTACAGGAGAGCTACTTATTCTCTTTCTTTTCTATTACATTAACTCCATCCTTCACTATCACTCCTTCCCTTCTTTCACTTCATCTCCATTTATAATTAATCTGGCATCTAGCCTTACATTACCTCGATCTACAGCTCAAACTATAGCCTACCATTACTATCACAGCAACCACAACTATATACATACTGTACTGTACCTATTTCCTTCCTCTTTCTTCTGCCTTACCCACGTTTCCCCTCCTTCTCTTCCTCCACCCCTCCTCTTTCCCCCGTGCACACCTCCCCAGATGCGCCCTTCCCCCACTTGCTTCTCTCCACCTTTGTTCTTCGCATCGACCCACCTCTTGAGGGCCGGGGTTCGTGCTCTCACTCAGTCGAAACTTTTGGTGCCTGGGTCCGATATTGTCCACACGGAGGGAGGCTGCTGAAGGTGGTGAAGTAAGTGTGTGTGTGGGGGGGGGGGGGGATATGGTGAAGTAGTAGAGAGGGATTTAGGCCGTTCTCTTCCCATATATGAACCTATAGGACTTCACACAGTGTCACACACACACACACACACACAGAGAGAGAGAGAGAGAGAGAGAGAGAGAGAGAGAGAGAGAGAGAGAGAGAGTTCAAATTCAAATTCAAATTCAAATTCATTTATTTTTTCCACAGGGTAGTGGCTATTACAATCAGTACCTACACATTATGGGTAGACAGTCATCTACTCGTCAAACATTATATACATTAAATAACATAGAAAAGTAAATTAGGTTTGCTATGAGTGAATATGAAATTACAGTAGTACATAAAATTACAATAAATATAAAATTACAGTTGTGATATAAAAAAAGTTAAAAGAGAGTAAATAAAAATATAATTAAAACTGAATGTTGTTAAAAGAGAGAGAGAGAGAGGCTGAATGGGAGAGACTATTCAAAGATACGGCCCTTCGAATTATAAAACAAAGAGGTTATACGTGCGCCAACGGGTCTCAGAGTTTAGTTAGATCCAGGACAGTTTAAGAATTGAAAGGAATTATTCGGTGAAAAAAATACTGCAATGACTCCGCAATTAACTGAACGTTTATACACAGCAATGTAACGTACTGTACGTATAATTCAGTGATTATATAGATGACGCTAGGATAACCCGACCTAACAAAGATTACAATGTAGACTACTATAAAATATCTCTGCTGGTTTTAGTACACGTTCTAACACAATGAAAGGTGGAGAATGAATGTAAACCATAGAATTTGCAAAGGACCACACAACTTTCCAATTAGAGTAGTAGAATCTGATACTTTTTGTATTATATGACATATGCATCTGGGTAACTAAACCGACACTGATGCACAAGTTTTGTCTTTTATTTTTTTCGTCACAAATATGTAAATTGGAGATCCTTGAGAAATGTCGGCGACGCAGCTTCTTAAAATTGAATTTAGTTGTGGAGGGGCTGAATTAAGGTCAGGTGAATCGGATTTCCAAGATGGGGATGTGGCAGCATCCGTTCTTCACCATTCAGGGACAGGTTTTCACACTCAGTGATGTATTAAATAAAGAGTACTGGTAACTTTACTAAAGTACCAATTTCGAAGCCTTACATCACTTATGTATACTATAAAATTATTTTCTGAGGATGAAAGAAGACTGCTCTAGGTCTGAAAGAACCAGTAGGCACATGGGTAACCTACAGTAGAACGAGGGAAAATTGGGGCAGAAAACACTTAGGAAACAAAGGAGTGGGGTCAACTTTTGTTCGTAATGCCTAAATAGTAGGCACGATAGAATGAGGGATGAGACAGAGAGGAGACACAGCCAGTACAAAGGAATACTGTAGAAGGAAATAAACATTCGCTCGTAGAGCGAGGACTTGGGCGAAAGTATAGCAAAATTCAGACCCCTTGATTTACAACCTAATGCTCAAATAGCGAGTTTTAGGAATACGGCCATAGCTCAAGTACCACCAGAAGCAGAAATGAACATGGCATGTTACAGAAAAAGTTTGATCAAAATCGAATATGGAGAACTGAAATTATAGCAGTTTGAAGATATTTAGTTTTATGACGATTTTGACTTTTGATCTTCAAAAATAATAGGTGAACTAGAAATTGTGATGCCTACCTGTGGTGAAAATTTCAGCAAAATCGGACAAGAATTGCGACCGCGAAGCTTAAGACATGGCCACAACTCCCAAGATCATAGAGCAACATACTTGCTTTTCGCAAAGTAATAAAGGACTGTTGATATATTGAATGGGGATGGATTGGGTCTGAACCCTCGAGATATCATAGATATTCTCATCACTAGAGGCAATACCATCCCATACCATTAAGCCACACTGGGCAATTGTGATGAGTAAACACCTCCCCAATAGAAAAAAAAAAGATTACAAATATGGCCTTTGCCAGGACCAACCCCACGATTACCGAGATGGGAAGTCGACATTAACCTCTATATACCATACACCCATAGTATTGATTACAGTGATGAATGAATAGTGTGGCAGGAATGAAATTGATTTGTTATTGTCCTCCTACTCATCCACACATGGGAAATTACCTAAATGCAGGCACTATTTTCAAAGGTGGCAGGACAACATACGCAGGCACTCATTTTTTAGAGATCAAGAATGGAATAGTGATTAGAACCTTGATTATATGGGCACCTCATACTCGAGAGATCAAATGAAAGTGGAAGACACAAAATAACTAATATAATCATTTACATTGTCCACTTTCCATTCTGGAAAATCCCTCCAGATAAGATTGACCAAGAAATACTGTGATCAACATCAAATCAACTATGGGGGAAAACAAAAATCATTGATACATTAGGTTTATTCACATCCAGGTCAGTCTACCAAAGTATTATATGCTCTTATTAATAACTGCATTTCACAGACATGAACAGAAAATATTATGTCCCAATTAATTAATTACATGTATCTAACTAAAAATAATCTTCAAACTTATAGTCCTCATCCTTGTCCTCGAGTCCAGGCATGCTTTCAAATGCAGCGGTGAGGTCATCAGTACGCTTCACATTCCTGTTGCCCTCCTTCCGGGCCTTCTTCTGCATCATCTTTTGGAATTTATTGAGGGACATGGTTTGTGGATCAAACTCCTTTAAGGGTGTCTCCCAACGTTTCTTTTTCTCCTCTACTTCTTTGCTTTTACTGGTTTTAGTGGTTTCATCCATGTTTATGCGGATGTCTTTTGGCAGCAGCTATACATGAACAAGAAAGAGTGACATATTAAAGGAAAGCAATGGAATGATCATTACATTCCAATACATAATTGAAGAATAAACAATTATAAAAAATATATATATATAACAAACAGAATTAATAAGCACTGCTTAAAATTTGCAGTAACAGATCATAACTAGCAAGTCTTATGATAAATCTCAAAATGAAAAACATGTACAACTGCTTGTGATCTCTGCCTTCAAAAGTATTACAAAAATTCTCTGCAACAATGAAGTAACATTTCTTTACAAAGTCCTCCATAGGATAAATGTATAATTCAGATAATTTTTGGTGGGATCAATGTTAGAGAGCGGGGTTCCCAACCCTCACTACCCCTCCCTGTATTGTAGGGGATACGAGGCTGACTTCACCATTGCAAGAATGGTGGGTGATGGGGATGCCACTTCCCTGTGCCTAGCAAGTTTAGTACATTATATAATTATGGATATAAGGCTAGAAGAAATTGATTAATATGAAAATTGTAAGGGGAATGTTTAGTGAGGCTGATGGTTTGTGGGAGGGATATTACCAGTTACATAACCCATTTGAGTGGAAGTGTACCCGGTACTGTACAAGCTATAAAACTATTTTCATCACCCTTACAGCATATATTATATCACACCACATATTAGCGCCATCTGTAACAGCGATCGTTGTAAAGAATATCAGAACATGGGTTGCTGACAGCAACCAGGAAGGAAATAAAAAGAAAATAGGGACAGTTGAAGAACTGAAAGCTAATGGCTAGGGCCAAAGGGGCGCCAAAACCTTAAAGTCATACCCATATCACCATAGGCAATACCTCCCTACGGGGACATGAGGGAAGGAATTTTATCATAAAGGAGGGAGGATTTGAAGAGGGAAATGGGCATGAGACATCCCAGATGCATAGCAAATAAAGATAGAGTGTAATAGATCAACTTACAACTGCAGCTTCCTCTTGTTGTTCATCATCTCCACTGTCCATGCTCTCAGCTTCCTCTTCTCCACTGTCTTCAGCTTCCTCTTGTTGTTCATCTTCTCCACTGCCCATGCTCTCAACTTCATTATCTCTGTCCTTTACCTCCATCACGGGGCCCAGTGACTCCACCACCATTGCCTGGGATGGTTTATATTGTGGGAGGGAAGTCAACACTGACCCCTCTTGGGTTTTAAGGCTCTCAATATCAAACTCTTTTGCAAGCTCTGTTACAAGTGAAGCTCCAATCTCAGTGTTCTTCACTACTGGTGGCTCTGTGTAGTATTTGATGAGACCACTGAAAATTAAAATGTTCATAAAGATACAGAAAAGGATACCAATGACAAGCTCTTCAATGATTTGAGGAATAAAATTTTTAAGATTCATTATAGGCTACTTCACTATTATTCCTAAAATTGAGGAGACTTCTATCACTAATATAAAAACAAATAATTTATTCATCACATTATTAAATACTAATTTACATTCAGTGTTAGATGTAAAAGGAAATACAGTGTCAACATATCACATTAACTTTGTTCTGAAACCCTGTTCTATACCACTCCAATATGCTGTATCATTTATGTGTTGCACCTTCATAAAAGTTCAGCCCCCTGTGATCCAAAGAATGTCACTTCCTCTCCACCTTCAACATTGATTTTTTTAATTATAAACCACTAGGAACAGTTTCTAATGTGAAAAATGTATGACATATCTTCCTGTGATTTAGTTTGACACTCCCAAAAACATCTGCCAGTACCCAAGCCCATGAAAGGCCAAGCAGCAAATGGTGGGGGTCCATAATACATACCTAAAAATCAACACCACCATCATCCCTGTCTATCAAGTCTACTACAATGCACCACTGTACTATTCATTACACTTACTCAAGTTTTTCCTATAAAAGAACTCCAACTTTTTGTATCATAATCTCTACACCAATTCTCTTTCATCTGTCTAACAAACCACATCATAAACAACTCTGACACTTATTTCACTTCCAATTTATGCTCAGCATCATTTAACTCTAACCTTGCTTCTTTCTTAAGTACTTTGGCTGTTAGACAATAAAATGAAAGAAAACTTACCAGTTCCAATCATGCAAGACCTTCCTTGCAGTACTCTCTTTATCTGGGATCCCCCCCCTCTTTATTTTCCCTAGTCGTCTGGCCAGGCGGGCAAGGAACTCGTCTGTGTTGTTGAAATCTGGTATTCTGTAGTAAATCATCAGCTGAAAAATAAAACTTTGCATCACAAATTCACTCATAAATATATGCAATTGAATGTTGTTTTATGTATAGCTAACTTTGATCAATTAGGGGTTTACTGTATGTGGATAACAAAAAATGCTTAAAGGTATGTTGGAAAAAAGTTTGAAAACCCCAGATATATATACTGTAGATAGAAGCTCGCTGGTCCGCATAAATACTAGTAAACGTATGGGTGAAATTTGAGTTGGTATTGTCTACATACGTTATTTTGTGCTTTAAAGGTATGTGTTTGTCTTCACAAACATGCCATCAATGTTTTTCACTCCTTTCTATATTATATATATACATGTAACCAACCTTGGTATGCATGCCAGTTATGGGTGTTCTATATTTAAAACTATGGGAGTACAATAGTCATTAAAACATAGATATAAACACACGCAGAGACATAGTTTAAATTTATACAGATATATCATGGAGTGCTAAGCAAGGAATGTTTTCCAATATACCTAAAAAAAAAAAAAAATCTGGTTTTCTTTACGACACTTTAGTTCAGGAAACTAACTGACGTACCTGACTTTTACTGGCACGTGCAAGAATGGCTTCAACTGGCTTACAGGGGTCATCCAAATCTTCTACCTTGACAGCATTTCTGAGTGCTGCAGAAGCGTCAGAAACGTCGCCACCAGGCAGTACAATACCGGGGCAATCAAGTAGCTTGATCTTAGAGTCCAGCTGTATCGGTTGCACTGATCTGAAGAGTAAATCATATGAATTACAATATGGAGTATGAACTACACATCTGATTACAAAGTAGCCCTAGTTCATGCTGTCATGAACAAGGTGGCCCACAAGAAGCAGACATCTACTTCAGGTTATTATAGGCCATGGTTATATTTATGAAAAGGTTCTCAAAATCATATAAGTATTCTTAATCAAGCTCCCACATCAGTAGACAAAATGGATTTATTCTGACAGTTTCAGTGACCACTGTCACCCACTTTAGGAGAGTACAGGGAAGAATGAAGTTCAATAAATTAAAAAATATCCTTACTTTGTGAAGCCAGGGGTGGCACCAACCCCACAGGACTTGGTGCGTTTCATGCTATTGATAAGGCTACTCTTTCCAACATTGGGAATGCCAACAACACCAACAGTAATAGCCATTTTGACATCCTTATTGCGGCAGTAATTCTTCAGCAGCTGCATCAAAACATCTGCACCCACGCAACGTGAAGACTGAACCAGGTCAATGGTGGATTTTGTAACTCTGAAAGTCCAATAAGAAAAAAAATAATAAGATGTACTTATTTTGGCTAACAATATTTTTATGAAGCTCTGACCTCTTCAAGTATTTTTTTCTGTTTTGATAACAATTGTATGCTGTATTTACGATGATCCATAAACTTTAAAGATTTTTTTTTTTTACATATTCAAACCTAATAGGCCATTTACAACCTGTGGACATAATTCTAACCCTCCTCTGTCTATGTACCTTATGTACCAGAGGAAGTTTAATGTTACTCCTGCTTAGCTTGGAGATTATACTGAGATTTTTTATTCTAATTATTATTGTGTGAATGTGCAGATAAATGCTTGTACGTAGGAATTGGTATTACTGTTCTAAGTTATGTCAGTTGAAGAGAAAATTTGAGGAAAAAAAAAAAAAAAAAAAAAAAAAAATCATAAATTGAGAACAAAGCTGTAAGACATTAGAGAGGTTTGGATAAGTATGGTACTATGAGGAATGAAAGAATACAAGAAAAAATAAGATACAAATTACAAATTGAGAACAGAGCTGTAAGACATTAGAGAGGTTTGGATAAGTATGGTACAGTACTTTGATAAACAATAATAAAATTTCTGAAATAACTTAAAACCATCTGTAGGAACATCCATCACTAAAGGAAACACTTACCATATGTATCTTGAAGTATTAAAAAACTATGCAAGATTTTGTATTCATTATCTAAGTTGACTCAAATATCTACTGCATTTAGTAATGTTTCAACGTTATATTACTGTATACAGTGGTGTAATCAGTAAGAGCACCTGAGTGGAGTCTCTAGTGACTATCTTGTTTAGATTCAAGGCTCTGTGAGGTACTCAAGAAGGTTTTCACATGTAATGACACCACTGGAAAGGGTCCCTTAAATGACAAGGACATAATTATAGCAGCCAAGTCTTGGGGCTTTACATCCATGTGGGGTAATATGGGGCATGGATATTGCTGTTGGCCATTATATTTTGCAGTACATAAATATAAATGGTAACCAAAAGTATTACATTGACCAAATTTCAGTATTTTTATCTAATTTATTTTTGCTGATATCCCATGGTCTAATCCAGTGGTCTTCAAGCTTTTTTTATCTCGTCCACCCCTAGTGGTGATTAGGTAGAAGCTGTCTACCCCTCACCAACCTCACCCAAAAAAAAGTCTCTTAAAAATGGAGGGACGAAATATGAAAGTTTGCTGCTTTGGGTTTGAACAGACTAACAGCTGACCTGTCAGAGTAGAGGTTTTGGGAGATTGCAGGCCATCTTTTACCATTTTGTTTTATACCATTCATAATTATATTTTTTTGTATATATATAGATACATGCAGGTCAGGATCTTGTCCACTCAGGATGAATAGCACTGGTCTAATCGAAAGTATTATTCTATATTGAAAAAGTATGTTACAGTATTGTACGTTCAGTATATCTATCTAATACTTGCAGCTACAGTTAAACCTCGTTATTTCGGACCCCGTTATTTCGGATTTCGGTTATTTCGGACACAATCCGCTGGAGATTTTTTTTTGTCTGAATTTTGGTTTCTCTATTTTTTCCTATTATATTTTTTACATTATACAGTAGGTATATTATTTACACATCATTACATACCTATTTATGTATATATACAGTTGACTCTCGAATAAATCCGAGGAGTTCTTATACAAAATGAGTGAAATCATTATGAACATGTCGTCTGCGAAGCGTGGGTGTGTGTTGCCACCACTTCTCCCTCACTCCTTCCCCCCCCCCCTACCCTCAGTCTCCATTCACCCTAGCTCAAGGTCAAGGGAATATAGGCCTAACATGGGTTGTCACCTTGTGTTTGACTCGCTCATTTTTAGTAATTTACGAGTTAACCACCAGCTTCATGCCAGGTGGTGCATTTACAAAACGGAAGGTCATATCCTTCGATAGAAAGAAGGAAGATGTTTCTCGAATAGATAAAGGAGAAGGAAACACCAGAGTACAGTATGGCTAATAAAATGTAAACAATCGATATCCCGTTATTTTCCCCCTTCCCCCTACCACCTAGACCACTACCACGCATGCGTGATTTGTTATCTTTACAAGCGCGGGTTGGAGACTTGGAGTGGTTGCGTATCACTACATCATTCTTGTTTTTATTAAACAGTATTAAATAGCTACTCTGATACGTCCCACTATACGATCACGGCAAGAAATAAACTCATCTCTTCACCACACAAGGTAAATAACATTTAGGTATATTATTTACACATCACTACATACCTATTTATGTAGATATATCTGTATTTTGTGTTAATTTTTGTACAAACACGTTTTTTTTTGTTTTTTTATTTTTATTTCGTACCCCTCGTAAAAATTCGTCGCAATTACGGTCAAACCGCAAATACGGACACCCTCTCCCCCCTATTAGTCCGAAATAACGAGGTTCAACTGTAATTGTTTATGAAGGTACAGTATAACAAAAGCAGAAGTTTGGTATTTACTGACCTGCCAATAACTTGTGAAAGATTTGCAGCCTGCAGCTGGGTGCTGGACTTGAAGACAACTGTAGGATGCTCTCGACGCAGGTATTTCAGCCAAGCTTCTAGGTTATCCCGTGGCACCAGATCTGCCTTGATGTTGGTAGAGAACAGGAGTTGATCATACCAGATAAAGCCATACCGGTAATGCATCAATACAATATTAAGATCAGCAAGGCAAATATTGATGTATTAATAGCAAATATTTAGTTGAATTAAACATATGATTTCAACTCAAACCTATCAAAATACAGCATAATACAATAAGCCAATTTGCAATTCTTTTTCTCAAATATGCATGTATGGAAGTAGTGAGGCCAGTGTAGATCATGAGGAGTAACATCTATAACGACAGTTGATGAGCAATTAACCTCATATGAAATACATCTATGTTGGGCTATTTTTGTTTCATTATTGGACAGAAGCTTCAAGAAACCCATTCCAGAGGCCCGTACCAACACTATCTAAGAGGAACATATGTCATAACTTCCAAACTAAGCCTACTACCCAACCTCAGTGAGGATGTACCAGGTTGGATTAATAATTTTTAAACACATAATATACATCAAATTTAATCATTTTTGAGATGCAGTCATGAACTAAATATAAGGCATAAAGAGCATGAAATACAAGGTAGTACCATACTAGTCATGCATTAAATTAGAATTCTACACTTTATCTTAGTATACATGTACAGTGCAATTGGCCACAGGAAAAAGTATACATCTGTGATTTGTGTAGGTAAAAATATCTGGTAATACTTGTGAGAAGAAGTGAAAGAGGGGAGGTGGAGGGAGAAAAAATTCTGGGTTAGTGGGGGAGCTGAATTTTCTTGTGCACCTGGATGCGAAGCTCCAAAGTTATCAGATAAAACACAGATCTTATGGCTAAAATCAGTGGACTGCCTCATTAAACTGGAGACATAAAAAAGAAAGTGATAAAAGAAATGTGTATGTACTAAAAGGGAAGATCAATTCTTTGAAGCTGGATGGAACCGGTGTGGATGCCTGTCCAGGATGCAACACAGCACCCCATTCTATTAAACACATTATGGAAGACTGCAATGTACACAACCACACTCGCCAACAACACAAAGTACATTCTCTGAGGGCACTGTGAGTAAGCAGGCACAGGCCATGGCCTTCCTCAGGAGCTCGAGGCTGCTAAGCTAGACAGTTTGAGGAACTTCAACATCATGGTATGATAAAACTGTTTGAAGTTAGTCAAAATCATTGAAGAAAGAACAACAAAATTCAGAAGGTTAACCGCATACAATACCTTGTTGAGCACCAGGACCAGTTTCTTCCCACCCGAGGTAATTGTCGACTCCATCTGGGGAACTCTGGTACCCAACGGATCACGAGCATCCAGAACTTCCAAGACAACATCAGCTGCTTCAACTACCTGTAATATGTAGAAAATTCTAGGGTAAATTCTGTCTGCCAGGGATATTTTGTAACCATTTCTGAGGTAATTAAGAAAAGCTACCACAGTTGCAATATGAGTGCTACCATATCTATTGTACCCATCAAACATAAAATCTAACCGAGGCTAACAAATTATGCCTACCGGTACCTAAACCCAATCAAACCTTGATCTATCATGTTCAACAGGTATTAAATTAATTAATATGTATCAAAGACCGCTTGATATCCCCAACAGGCATTCAGATAACAAATGTTACAAATCCTCAGGTGATATGTTTAATTCCCCCTTGAATATAGTGCAATCAGCTACTTATCCCCAATGTTTCAGTGAGGGGACCTTTCCTAGTTTCCATCCTATTAGACCAGGAGCCCCCAGACCTTAATAAGATAATGAGCTCATAATAATGATAATAAACCCCCAAGAATTATCAAGTTTCCATTTCCCTGTCACTAAAGGGGCATAAACTGTTCTGAGCATTTGAAAATAAAAGCCAGAATTACCAAAATGATGTTACCATAACACATCAAGACTATATATATGAAAAAGCAGATAATGAATACGTGAATATTGAGGCGAGAGAAAGAGAGGGTGGTTTAAAAGCTACGCTATTTGAACTGATAATATTATTGCTTTCCTCACCTTTTTAAACTCCCTGTAGTAGGCTTTGGCTGAGCGGTCAGTGAGGATATCCTTATTACTTGCAAGAGCCTTCTCAGCCTCATACTTTTCTCCTCGTTCACTAGCCGTGAGAATGAGTTCATTTATATTTCTGGAAGGTAGAGGGAGCACTCTTCACACATTGGAAATATATTTCAAACATACTGTAGTGAAATATCTAATAAGAAGGAAAACTACTACCTTATTGCCAGAACCTACTTGTCCTGGGCCCTCATAAGGCTGGTAAAACATGCAATAAAAATGTGCAATAATAATGGCCTGGAGATTTGATGATATTACAAATGTAGTTCTCACTAACAGCACAATTTCTTTAATTGTTTATCTTTTACCCTCGTTTAACAAAATCTACATGACTTTATCAGTATGATGAGCAGTAATTACTTTTAATGTAGAGCTGCAGTTGTCAGCAGCAGATCATACAAACCTGGAGTAACTGGAAATCTCAATATTGGACCACAACAGAACTAAGGAAATAACACATACCCAATATTTCTCTTTTTAGCTAGAATCTGGTCCTTCTTGGCAAGCCTTCTCATCTTCGCCTCTTCAATTCTTTTCTCTCGAGCTTCCTTAGCTGCCACAGCCTCTTCAACTACCTTGTTATAGAAGGGTAATTCTTTGGGCACTCCAGGATCTTTCCCCTCTGAAAATTTTAAAAATTTGACAATTTCAATTACTGTACTATTACACTACACCTTTACAAGTTTTTCTTATTTTTGGGATGTTCCATGGTCTAATTAAAAGTGCAGAGAGTGACTGCACATGGGACCCTGCCACGGTAATATGCAGGCACATCACTGTATATGGAGGGTATTCATGGTGTGAAAATCAAACATGAGTTCAAGATAAGCTGAAGGTGACCATAAAATGGCTTTCGTTGTTATTGTTGTTGTTGTTGAAGTTCCTCAAGCTGTCTGGCCGAGCAGCTCCGAGCTCCTGAGGAAGGCCATGGCCTGAACCGGGCTTTCCCACAGTGCCCTCAGAGTGTATGTTGTGTTGTTGGCGAGTGTGGTTGTGTGTATTTCAGTCTTCAATAATGTGTTTAATAGTATGGGGTGCTGTGTTGCATCCTGGACAGGCATCCGCAGTGGCTTCATCCAGCCTCTTCTGATATGTCAGAAGGGCCGGGTGGTGGCCACAACGCAGCCTGGCCAGGTGGACTCTGTCCTCACGGGGAAGGGAGGATTCAGATGGATGGATGTCAGGAGGTCGTACATGCAGCTGTGAGTTGTTTTTTAGTGTTTGAATGGACTGATGAGTGATTTGAGTATGGATGTGCTTTTGGAGATTGGTTTGGGGTGGGCATGGTGTAAGAGATGATAGTATTTGTGTGTGGTAACGTGTGCAAGGTGTTGTTTTGATGTTTCTTGGCATGTGTGGGTGTTGTGGAGGCTGCAGCAAGTGTTTGTGTGCCTCTCATGTCAAGGTAATCCTTGATTTTGAGGACTTTGGTTTCATGGTGTAAGTGGTCTGTAGGTGTGGTAGCTGTGCAGCCTGTGATTGTCTTTAGGGCTCTGTTCTGTATGGTCTGTAGGGTGTTGTGATGAGTCTCAGCGAGGTTTGAAGCCCAGGCAGGGCTTGCATAGTCCATCACAGATCGAATATATTGTTTGTATACTGTGATTGTAGATTCATTGTAATGTCCAAATGTTGTGCAGGCAAGTGAATGACATGAATGTATTGTAAGTTATGCCAAATATTTTGTGTGTGTGTGTGGTATAGGTGTGTTGTTTATGGTGAGGTGTGGTGTGTTGCGGTGTTCTGCATTCCAGTTGACTTGGTGGGTGCTATTTTAAGTATATTAGTGGTGAACCAGGTATTAAGTATGTTGAGGTAGGGCTGGAGGATGAGAGTGGCTGTGTCTGCGTTTGTGTGTGTACATGTGAGTGTTATGTCGTCTGCGTAGGAGGCTACGTGTATTTGTGGTGCCTGGGGTGTTGGTATGTCATGCATGTATAAGTTGAAAAGGGTGGGTGAAAGTACAGATCCTTGAGGGACACCATTGGTGAAGTTTTTGATGTTAGATGTCTGACCAGCAAATGTAACATGGGCTATTCTACCTCACAAAAAGTTGGCCAGCCATCTTTTGGTGTTGTTATGCATGTTTGTGTTGTATATTTTGTTTGTGAGGATGTGGCGGGGGATGGCATCAAATGCTTTACTGATGTCTAGTGTAACTAAGAGTGTTCTGAGTTGATGCCATCAAAAATTCTTTGTGTGAGGTCTGTAAGAAGGGTGTTAGTTGAGTGTAGTGGTCTGAAGCCGTGTTGTGAATTTGCAAGGGGGATGTGTGGTGTAATTAGTTTAATTATGAGGGGCTCGGTGATTTTGGAAGGGGTGCAGAGGAGGGTGATGGGACGATGAGAAGAGGGTAGTGTGGGTTTTTTGTTGGGTTTAGGGATGGTGATGATGTTTCCGTGTTTCCAGATGGCTATCGTTATGTTCCCGACCTTGTCCTTATATAAATGGTCACATTCATTCAGATCCATACAAAACAATATTTTGCATATAACCACATTTGTTAAAAATATAAAACAAACAAATGTTTTATATATTGTAATTTGACGACCATACAACAAATAAAATTAGATTAATACATTAGATTAATATCTGAATATTAAAAAAATATATAAACAAATATGGAGATATATTAACAACCAGAGCCAGGTTGGTTAAGTTGGGTTTGTTGGTGTCACTGATCTATCTACCTTAAAAATATTTAGTGTTCACAGAAGGTCAAATAATATAAATGCACATGCACATTTCACAATCTTAAATTATACACATTAGACAGAAATTTGAACAATGGGTCTAAGGGATCCCATTCACAGACATTTGTTGAATACAATATTATATACACTATCTTTAATTTACAATAATTTTATTAATATTAAGTGCTGCAACTGTGTAACAGCGAGGTCCTATGCCGCCCGAGGAAGGTGATTGAGAGGTGGGACAACAAGCACAATGGATAACAGATGAAATTAAGGATTTGAGAATGTCCTAGAACTATAGAGACCCATACCGGTATCATGTTTAGTAATCAAACTGGTTAAAGCTGCAAATATACTCTATTTTTAATTTCTGAATGACATTTTAAATAGAATACATAATGTTCAACACTTACTTCTAAATTTTTCTGGATGCTTTTTCTTCTCTTTTTTCAACTTCTTATGATGATCACGAACCTTTCTTTCTGCTTTATATTTTAGCTTGAGAGTAACCCTCTTGGTGAGCTTCTTCTCTGAAATTCATGGATAAAATTAATTAAAATGAACAATGAGTTTGATAAAAAAAAAAAATCACTGCTTTGTTGAATAACAAATATTAGTTAATGTTGCAATGATCTGCACTGGTAAACTACAGGTTAAGCTAGATTGGATTAAATAGGGTTCAATTACCTTTATCAATACTCGGTGGAATTAGTTTGCAGAAACGTATTCTTTGCTATACATTTTTAAGATTAGACTTATTTTTGCTGCGGAGGGACGAATTGCAATCGGATAGACAGCGTTACCAGGTCTCCAGGTCCCCTGTATTCCCAGGCTCTCCCCCAAGTTTGTATGGGGTATGAAAACTGGGCATATCTCGAAAACGGGGCATTTCCGAGAGAAACGCCATTGAAGAAAATAGTCTTAGAATGGTCCTAATTAGTGGTAAAACATACTAATATATACGTTTTACTGAACCCAGGTTTACTGTAAATTTACCCAAGATAGGGTGGTAAATTTACAGAAAACCTGGGTTCACTATATTGTATATATTAGTATCATTACCCACTATTTTAGACTATTTTAAGACACTTTTCATCTATGGTGTTTCTCTCGGAAATGCCCCGTTTACATACATGATTTGAAAACTAGTCTTACCTTACCTGACCTAACCTAGACCACAGCAGACTACTGTGACCTAACCTGGGTAAACTACAGGGTATAACCAGTGAAAAGTATCATAAATTGACCTGGGCAAATTTCCAGGACCTAGCCTAATGTGGTAATGCTGCTCAAGCCTAGCCAAATACCCAGTTATTCTGTAATAATACCAACCAGACCTATATACCGTATGCAATAACGGTAATTCATTCAATATTTACCCCATTTGCTGGTGGAGCGGGGCATAGAATATCCAACAAGTAACTTAACCCACACCTTAATCCCAGCATGTGGTCTGGTCAAACTAGGTAACTAAGGTAATGGTGCAATATACGGCTTCTGACACTCATATGATGGTGTAGTTAAAACATATTTTTTAACTTCATACAGCATCTTAATATGCCTACTTAGGATACTATTGAAAAACACATCTTACTTTTCAGTGTCATGGTGCCAACTCTTCTCCTTTCCACGTGTATGCAGCCCAACCAAAACAATACTGAGATCTTGAGACAGTGTTGCCAGCTGTGCTCCACAACTTTAACATCAGAATTTCCATTTTTACCTCATACATTTCCTGTTTACTCCTGAGCATTGACTGCCATTGAGTCATTGACGGACTCTTTGGTATATCGTCTGGTACAAATTTCCATGTTTACTCTTGAACAATCTTTATAATATTATATCCTGTGTTCTTATACATTCTCTAAAAAACAGAAATATTTTCCTGCACCTGGCAACACTGGTACAGGAGCTCCACGGACCCACAATGCCATATAAATAACAAATGTAACAAGTGTTGCGCGTCTCACCAAAAACATTATCTGAAAAAGCTGAGTAAATATTCGAAACAAAAATGACACTTATGTTTCATATAAATCTACTTTTCATAATACTTTCAACCAGCCCTGAGCTGATCTTCTACCTATATGAATTATCCTATCTCCACTCCTTATTACTAAAGACCTCCATAATAGACTATCAATTATCATGCATGTCTGCACAAACTGAGTGGTTGTGCAACTATCATCCTTGGGCATAACTATCGTACGTGTGTGCACTGTGTGGGTGTGATTGATGGTTTGCACAGATGAATGAACAATATTCCACAAGCTTTTCGTCAATCACACTCTTGTACAGTGATGCATAATGATAGCGGGAATTTTCTTCATTTTATTTAAGAAAATACAAAATAAAAGAACACGAAAACGCAGCAACGCCGTCGTAGCTTACGATTTGCGCTTTCCGACCGTCATCTGCAAGCTGAACTGCAAAATGTCAATCAATCAACATAAAAGTACTAACTGGCAACTCGACAACTGTGGCTGCGTTGGATAGCGCGACTCGGCTGGCCCGGGCCGCTGAGAAAATTGTTGCCTCTATCTGAGTCTATCAAACGTCTTGGGACGGCCCGGACATGACAAAGGGAATAATACATGTAAATGAGGAGGGAGAAGAAGTTATTACATATGAGAGAAGAGAAACTAAGTATCAAAAAGTACTAACCTCCCTGATGGAACATTATGATACCACAAAAATAGTACTGAAAGAGGAAGAGATAATAAGGGCTGCGTTGGATAGCGCGACTCGGCTGGCCCGGGCCGCTGAGAAAATTGTTGCCTCTATCAAACGGCTTGGGACGGCCCGGGCTGGGCTGGCAACAGCACATAAACAAAACTTGTTGTTTCTATGGCAACGCCAACGCTGCGTCCTCACAACGTTTTCTGACATGTACAGTTGGCCACACATGAAGGCTCATTACTTGTGAGGTGGCTACAATGAAAGGAAAGTGAAAATAAAATGTAGTTTGTTGACATGCAGACAGTAAAATATTATTACTATCTGCTTGTCAAGGCCCGGATTCTCAAAGCAATTTACGACGTCCTATCTCATTTGGGACGTCCTAACTTCCCCAGGCGAGTTAGGTCCACATACTCAAAACATTAAGACCTTATACTCAAAAAAAATTCGGCACTGTGGGCAGCCATCTTGTGAGGTCTTAAGACACGCGGATTTACAATCCGCGCGACCCTGTCACAAGTGAGTTAAGACCCGAAACACATAGAAAACGTATATATTTTTGTCAATCCTCCAGTGGTTCTCCCCGAGTCCCCGTTGCTGTGTTGGCAAAACACCATCACCCACGTCACGTCTTGTCGTTTGTTGTTGTGGGAGAGCTGAATGAACTGAACACCGAGCTCTAATTTACAAATGTGATGGAACTTATAGTGGTTTGCATATGAGAATAGGCGTCGCCTACGGAGGGAAAGAGTGTATAGGGATCCATTGGACCCTCTACATGTTAGTGAAGAACACTTACTTCGCTATTATAGATTTCCTCATCAAGAAATCTTAATTAAACTTGTGCCAGGAACTTGCCAATTGACCCATATGTTCGTCGACAAAAGAGGAGATCTCATGGTATACCAACACACACCCAAGTGTTAGTAACTCTACGAGTATTAGCTAACTAGTGGAACCTTTCAAAGTGTGATTGGAGATTCTGCTGGAGTGACTCAAGCAAGTGTGAGTAGAGTGGTGAAATCTGCTGTAGTACATTTGTTGGCTGACAAGGCAAGAGTAGAAATAAAGATGCCCTCAGGTATTGTGGAAATTGGCAGAGCCTGCAGAGTATTCCATGCAGTGAATGGTTTTCCCTGAATGATTGGAGCCATTGATGGTACTCATATACCTATCAAGGCTACAAATATAAATCCACAAGTATATATTAATAGGAAAGGCTATCACTCCCTGAATGTGCAGTGTGTTTGCACCAGTGAGAAAATAATTTAGCATTATAGTATGAGATACCCTGGCAGTACCCACGACTCCTTCATCTGGAATAACAGTCGTCTTCGGGCTCGATATTGTAGATAATTTATTTACATGAAATAAACTTGGTAAATTTAAATAAATTCATTGTTGTTAATTACTACATCTACTTATCCCAATATCACTCAAAACTACATTTTAACCGTAATAAAGTGTTTGTGAAAATATAATTCTACAGATTACATTCAATTGTTTATTGTTCAAAAGCAGTACAGTATTAAAATACTATCACAGCATGACACACCTAAAATATAATCACATTTGAAAACAAAATTAAAGTTAGTGAGAGTTCTGTTAGCATAATCACTGTACAGCTACAATAACACTCGATAACATATTACCAGTAATAAAGACTTTGTGAAAATATAATTCTGTATTGCATTCAACTGCTTATTGTACAGAAGCAGCACACTGTTAAATAACCTAATTAGTTTGGCACAGTATCACATTGTTTGGCTAACTCTGTAAGTTCCTCAAGTGCAGAGGCAATTCTTGGGAGGCTGCCTCTCAACACTTGCAGAATTTCTCCCTGTACTGCCAGCGTCTGGTCACTGATACAGGGCTGTGAACTGGCACGGCTGCTGTGAACACGGCTACTGGTGTCATGACTCTCAGATCTACTTGCCCTCATACTTGATGCTGGAGGTGGTGATCTAGAGTAGGCATGGTCAAAAGTCACTGTCTGGGGAATGGTAATGTTTTCTGATGGTTCGTGACTTTGAATATTTTCTAACAGGCCTGAACTCTCAAAGTCAATATGTTCTACAGACATTGTAAAGTGGCGTGTTGGGTCATCTACTCCTGCCACCAAAATCTGTAACAATAAGAAGTGCTGTGTTTATGTAATATGGTTACAATGAAAAAGGAACTGTGATGCATAGTGGGAGCAATAAACATGGGGCCGCCTTTTTCCTTTAAGTTTCTTTTTGCTTAGTACTTCTTCCTCAAAGTTTCCTGTCTGCATTGCAGTTTCTTTGGTAAAACTGTACATACATTTCACTGTCACCCAACATATATAAATATAATCACACTTGGCCTAACATCTGCTGAAAAAAGATTTGAGAACCACTAGTGAACAACATCTTCAATACAGTACAGTATGTATTGCATCTCGTCAACCTACTGAAGATTATATAATGAACATCAGCTAAGCTCAGCAACATCTTCATGACCAATTATGCATCTACTTACTGGGTAGTGGTGCATACTCATCATGTGTCCTTGTCAACGGTATGGGTCTGGCAACACTACCAGCAGAGGTCGATGGCAGAGGCTCATCTGTAACAATAATGTGTGCAGTGTTACACAACAGTATATCCAGTACTAATGCAACATGTTTACTCTGAGCTTTTGTAGTAACAGACAACACATAATAACCATAATACTATATGTATAAAAGACACAAATACAGTACAGAATTGGGGCCTTGCATTCCCCTGCACTCTATAAGTTATTTTAGACCTTAAATGTACAGGCCTAACAATACAAAGTCACTGAGAAAGGCATGACAATCCCCTACACAGTTCTTCCATTATCTTTTGTGAGAGAACATTGTCTCAATGTGCACTCCGTAAAAATTAGTCAAATTTACCAGCAATGACGTCCTTGCTTTCGAAAGGGCCAGAGTGCCCCTCAATAGCCTCTGTCTCGTTGAGAGCAAGTAGTGCCTCCTCTGTAGGCTTCCAGTCCTTTGTGTCAGGTATTCCACCACCTGTAAAAGCCATTAAATTACAGTCATAGCTTAGATGAACAGTAGTATCATTGCAGCATTGCTTTAAGTAATCAAACTTTAGTACAGTACAGTATACTGTATTGGGCTTCTTGAATGCTTAATTTCTTTCTGTATTGTGAAGTATAATTCTGCCAATCTTTCTCAATACATTACATTAGTTGATGGAATTCCTAAAACTATCCTACATCATACAGTATTTAATGATCACTTAGAATAGCCTACATATTGTACCCCAACATTTCTTTAATTACATACCTAACCTAACCTAATGTATTTAGGATGAGTTAACAAATATTTTGATGCACACTTAAATGTATAATGCAAGAACAACAACAACAAATATTTAAGCTAATGCAGTTCTCTAATATGTTTTTTCCCAAGTCAAATTTTGGTAATTAACCTGATCTAACCAAACCTCAGAACCACAGCAGACTACAGCTGGGACTTAATTGTGGCAACCCGTTATATATGCCTACTAGTAACAATGGAAGAAACAATCTACTGCACAATGGCAATATAGTACATAAATATCATAGAAAAACTAATATTTAATGGTTATTATGAACGTCAATAGTCAATGATGTTACTAAAAACTTACCTGTCACTCTCATTTCACTCCTTTCCTTGGTTATTGCGACGTTACTACTGCTGTTGACAGTCTCTCTGTAGGCGATAAGAGAGAGATAATACTGTTGTCACTGCATCACACGCTTCTCACGTCCCAGCATCACTTTTTGTTTACACAACACAGCTGATGGGGTCCATATTGGCACTGTGGCATTCCTTGCTTTTGATTGGCTGGATCCACATGAAAGACGCCACCTGATTGGCTGAAGATTTTCCGATGTCCTAGAGGAAAAGACAGTCTTAAGTAGTTACGAACCGATTAGGACGTCGGAAATTTGTTTTGAGTATCTTGTCTTACGACACGAAATACAACATCCTAAATTGTTCGTAAGATCCGACGTCGTAAGTGAGATCAGACGTCCCAAATGAGATCCGACGTCGTAAGTTACAACCCGTTTTGAGTATCCGGCCCCAACAAACTAAACTTTTGCTCACTTTCCTTCCTGTTGTAGGAATCTCGCAAGTAGCGAGGCATACCAATGGATAAACATATCTAATTTATTTTAAAAACTATTCACCTATTTGCCAATCACTGGTCACTGTTATCTCTTACGAGATGAACAAAACACAAACCATCCAAACAGGGTTTATTCTAACGTGCAGTTGTACCCCTTTTGTGCAGTTGTAAATTCAAAATGTGCAGTTGTAAATCCAGATTTGTGCAGTTGTAAATTTGTACTTCTTTTGAATTTGCATGGCTAAGGTGTCACAAACTAGGAAGGAACCACAACAGAAGTCACTGATAGCTGACTAGAACATAATTTTATTTTCATTAACTTTACCATATTATACAATCATGCATAATACATAAATCATAATATATGTCATAGAATACCACATTTCACATTACAAGTTATATCTTAAACAGTGAGGATTATCAAACATATTTACAGTAGATGTGAAACTACAAGTGGTTGCTCATAGTCATACATAGAACAAAATAATAAACCTGAGGTGGGCCCCCCCCCCCCCCCCCCGGTTTGGGAACCACTGGAACTTTAGGTCGTTCGCGCTTCGCATAAAAGTTTGTGCAGTTGTAAATTTTCCTTAGAATAAACCCTGCATCCAAACCCTATTGTGACACATTAGAATTTCCTTGTCCCAGTCCACGCCACACTCCTTCATGTAACCACCACTGACACTTGGTCTCCAACTTTCACCCACCAACTCACTCTAATAATACAGTTGTCAACTTTTCCCTTTCAAATCTCTCGTTGTGGCAAAATATCTGCCAGTAGGAGTCTGTCTTTTTAAACATGAGGTACTGTATGCAGATAAAGCATTACCGGTATTACTGGCATGCTCTGAAATCATTTGAAAGACTGACTGTGGGGTTTTGAGAGTAAATTTGACTAAGTAGAGGGTGCGAATAGTCGAGAAGATAAGTAAGAATTTAATTTGAAGGTAAATGGTGAAGAACTCAAAATTGTTAAAGAATTAAAGTAACTAGGGGAAAATCTGGATAAGGGGTGTGAAAGCTATGTACACAAGAACAAGAACAAGAACAATAATTACGATAAGACCTAGAGCTCTCGGCTTAGGCCGGAGCTAAAAACAGTTGAACCATAATATTTCACCAGGATTAAATATTCCTGGATGGTGGTAAGTAAAGGTGACTATTATCACTACTAGAAATTTTGAAAATATATTCAACAAAGGTAAGCCATACAGGTGATGAATGAAGTTGGAGGAAGCCATACTTGCCCACAAGAGTGATCAATTGGATGGGAGGCAAGAACATTACATTACACTACCTTAGTGCCCACATCATTACAGGAAAGTATTATTCCACTTGGTTATTGAATACTAGGTACGGTACTAGGTGATCAGGGTGTGATGCATGGGTGAGCAGACTAACCTGCTCATATTTATTTATATGGCACTGTGAATTTAATTGTTAATTTGCCATTACTGTACTGCCTATTCTATTCAGACTACAAGAGTTTCTTCCTGACCATCTTAATTCCTCCTCAAGGTCAGATTGAATAATTCTGTAAACCCTCTTCCTGTTACTGAAGGTAAAGACCCAATATTTTATTTAATGGCCTTTATCACTTTGACTTCATTTTTATTATTTTCTTTCCTCAGTTCCTTTCACTTTCTTCTACACCCATTATAATAAACTACTTAAAATACGATATGATTAATAAAAAGTACAGTACAACAAATATAATAAAAGATACAATGCTTGAAAAAGTAATTTCAATCATGTGGTATATGAATGGCACAATTATTATCTACAGATGACAATTCACTTGAAGAATAACTTTTACTGGTTATCCTCAAATTCTGGTACTTCAAGTAACCATTTGGTGTTCATCAGAAAATGTTTTCATTTGCCTTTTGCCTACAATTGTTACTGTCTTTGTTTACAGTATATCATTAACGGGTTTGACTATAAGGCATGATAACTTTAAGTGTCATTTAACGTGCCAGTTCGGTGATTAATGCAGCACACATTTCAAAGAACTCCATAACATGGTTAACTTTACTCTGTTCACCCACCTCATCTGAGTCTGGAAAAAGAAAAGAAAGTGTGATCAAAACTGAATAAAGCTTTGTAACTTCAGTAAACCATGGTCTCAGGTCATCATCCCTAAATAATACCTCTTACCTGTCATAATTTCCTAAAAGATTTGCACCAACTGCTTATATTACATAACTTACTGGTAATCTTAATTAAAATAAGCCCATTAAAAAAGATACATAACACTACAATTATTAAGCAATGAAGCAGTTGTTTATATTTGCATTTAAGTGGCTACACATGTTGAAAAGCACACACAATTATACTCAAGTGTCATATCAAATACCAAATACTAAAAGATAATATAATACCTTTCTTTTCAATTTGACCTTCAGTAGATATATTACTGATAATTTTGAAGTCAAGGAGGTGTGACCTATAGTCAACCTGGTACAGCTGTAGGGCCATGTGTACATAGCTGACACCAATGGGTTTTTTCCGACGTACACGCACATGGAAGGGGTTGACAACCCTCCATTCCTTAAAAAAAATAAAAAATTATGCAATATTTACTTTAGGATGTAACTCCGATGAATATACTCTATCTATCTATTTATACATAGATGAAAGTAAGCATTAAATAATAATAATCTATCATTAACAATCAATATTAACTATCTTAACCTCAAGCATCTCAAACAAATCATTGCAATTAATTTTCAAAGCTGAAATCCAACACATACTGTACTGTATTAAGGGAAAAACTACTTAAGAGAGGAGCTTGAGTATTCAAATTAAAGCCTCTGAGACATTGCTCTAAGAATGTGAGGTTAATTGTCTCATACTGGACAATGTGATTATATTATTCATATGATTATTACATTAACTCTGATGCAGAAGGGATCAAGGGTTTGGGCTTTTATTAATCATAGGTATTTGCAGTTGAAATAAAACATTCTAGCACAACAGATACCCACACCAAAAGTAGGCAAAATGCCCGAACCACAGATAATTGATGGTTTATCTATACATAAGTGCAAACAAACACTTACAAATCCCAGGACTTTCATCGCCTTGAAAACTTCACTCATGATGTCTAAGGGTTTGCTCTGGGATCGAATGCCTGTAGAAGAGATAATCAGTTAAAGCTTACTTCAGTCAAGTAACTAATTATTGTATACAGTATATCAAATGATGAAATCATCAATAACATATTCACAAAAGTATATTATTGTACTTAAAATATGATCCTACCCCGGAAAAGACCGAGTAATCTTACCAAGATGCCACTTTGCTCTCTTTCCTGGTGTTCCCTTTGGTACGCCACGGTCACCACTCAGAGCACGTTCTCTCAGGGCTGTAACAGAAGAGGAGGGTCAATGTCTTATATATCACTTAGTAGTGATAATTCTTGTAATTAAAACAATTAACACAATGTACAGTAATCTACTGGTTACAAAGTTTTAGTAGGCTGCAAAATTAAACATTCCAATTCATAAGTTAAATTACAGCATGGAATAGAAATGTAATGAGGTTCATCATCAAATACTGTAATTAATTTGTTTTATAGTAGTGTTTACTGTTACCTTAGGATATACTGTAACAATATCAATTACCAAAGTTCTATAAAAATTATATTGAAGCATCCTTCAGTTGATCACCAAAGGAATATTGACTGAAATTGTTTCAACTAAAAATGCCAGGTAAGATATTAGTACTCAATTAAAAAAGTTACAGCACAACAACACAACACGACCACAACAAAAACTTCAAATCACTCTTCACATGGTAAAATATATTATGCCAACAACAGAGCACTGAGCTGATGGTGGTGAAACAATGAACATACTGTACCATCAGCAAACGGATTGCTACAAACTCCACATAGACACTGAGTACATGCAGTTGGAACAAAATATTGTACACTTGTAGATAAAGGCACTTCTGTCAGAATCTGGTTGGACGAACCTACATGTATTTATAAAACTTGAACTAAAACAACAATAACAATTACTGTATATAGAGAGGCATAAGTGGCAAACCTGAAAAAATATATGGTAAGAAATAAATAGTACTGTACACATTATATCCACATCATCAATGTTTTTAATAAAATTACATATGCCAATGGTCATTATCATACATTCTTAAATCACACTTCTGTAATTGTAGATTCTGTGGATAGTGGAAGTGCCCAGCAATGAACATAAATAAAGTTGATTATATTCCACCAAGCAATATCATTACTGCTAAATAGGTTAGTAGACATTCCTGTTCAAGATATAAATTGTAAAATTTGACAAGGTTAATACTAGTCCTTGGGCAGATGAAATCATATTGAGTGTTTTAATAATTGTTGTCTGTTGATAGTATGTTTAATTGCCAAAGAATCAATCTAATTGTATGAATCCTTTATGACATGCCTTGGAGTATTTAATAACTTGATCTTCCACCTTAATTACAGTAATGTTTTCCCCGACTCTTCTTCTCCATGTTGCAATCCTCTTACCTCTCAATGATCCATCAATATTTATACAAACTAACCTGTACATGGCAGTAGCATCTGCAAAACGCTTGTTGTCAACAATCAAATTATAAGCAATCTTGAGTTGATTGTGTTGATCCTCAGACAGAATTGCACTCTGCACCTCGGATGATTCAACTTGAAATTTCTGTTGAGAAGTAAAGTACAGTAGATTAAACTACACAAGAAATATAAAACTGACATGATAATGGGTTCTGAAGCTCTGGGTCAGTTGGTATAAGTCTGTTACTTCTCAACCATACTACAATTATGAAGCAGTTCTATGTCTACACTCACCACAGCTACATCACACAGATAATAAACTACCGTACTTATTCCACTTTCTTTCATTTTGAAAGTTTATAATCCCTCCAGAAGGAAGTGTGGAAATAATTTGTAGCTGTAACCCTCCTTAAGAGATTTAGTCATGAAGTGGAATACAAAAAAGTAGAATTGTTAATCACATATCTGTCTCACTTGCTCATCTCTAAACTGTGAAATTTAAGAGGTATGAAATGTAGAATGGTTGATGTAATTACCTGGTATATTTACTTGTTTATGTATAAATAACATAAAAACAAAGAAAAATTTCTTAAAATTACCCTATACAGTACAATATTTTCAGGTACTGAAGGACAGGAGGAGGGATGAACTATTGCAAGCAATTGTATCCAACTTTTTGACTTATACAAACTACTTTATGCATGACTGGGAAAATATCCCTTAGACTCACTAACCTCACAGACTTCAGCAATGGCTTCCTGGTCAATAACAGAGTTGTCGTGGTCATAGGGTGGTGGGAACAGGTAGGCAGGCAAGTCCTTCTGGAACCACTCGTGTTTTCTGACAAAAGAAAATGGTTTGATATTTCTTGAAACTTACTTTTTACAATTTTGAAAATATAGCTCAGAAATAATTATTGTAAGTACTGAACTGTATCTACTACTGTACAGTATACCTGATAATCAGCCTCTCATATTCATTCCTATCAATTAATACCTCGTCCTCCTCTCTATTCCTCTCCTTAAATAGAAGAAAACAGCAAAAGCTGCACAATAATAAAGGATATTATTCTTATTTTGTTGTTGTTCTTAATAAGTTGACTTGAAGATTGCCTTTTCTATTGTTTTCCAAGTGAGTTTTTGTTCCCAGTTTCAGTGAAGTGCCAACATCATCCTGGGATCAGACACTGGGATGGGATACTGGTCCCAATATCTAGAAGCCAGGATTTTGCCTATCTGAACTAACCTTATCGTAATACCAACAACAATACAAATGCATTCATTGATTTATATTCCCTGCCAATACATGTATTGTATTTAGATACAGCCGATTTACAAGCTGTGGCTAACGGCTGTGAATATGATATTAACTGTGGAAACCTATCTGCCATATATACGGTATATATATATATATATATGTAGTTTTGGTGTGTAGCTGCTCACTTGATATCCTCAATAGTAGCTCTCTTCATGGGATCAACCATTAACATGTATAGTAGAAGTCTCACAACACTCTGGTTCAAGTAGTCTGGAATCTGGAACACACCAGCTGCAATACAATGTCCCAATTTGTTACTGTCTATACTCATATATGTATAGAGTATTTCACAAAATTACAGTAACTACAGTACACTGAACAGCATATCTTATAACTGCTAAGCCTCTTCAAACAATTTCCAGCCAACTGTAAAGATGAAATTGTCTTTAGTGAAAGATTACAGCACACTATCATTAAGAAATGTCAGAAAAAGAAGAAACACACAATACAAGTCTATGAAAAATATAAAGGAGAGCACATTCTTATTAAAATTATTATTAATATTTTTATATACACATATAATTTTTTAAGATTGTGGAAATGTAAAGGGACAATATATAGAAGAACTTACACTTAATTTTCCTTATGATACCACATGATACCACATGACCAGACATCCACCTGTAAAACACAATATTATCTATATTATGACACCCATGTATTTTAATAAATAATATCATCATATATTCAGTTTCTTCATCAAGCAGTTAAAAATTACTCCCAAAATCACTACAGTCTGGCACTAATGTCTATATCATTATAGAGATAGAAAAAATTACAAACAAGAAGGTAGACCATCAAGCTTTTGTTATTAAGTCATCTTGCTATAAACCATGCAATAAAAACAAATATAAAAGTGCTGTATGTTTACCTCAGGTCCAGCATACAGCTTGCCTGAGATAACCTCTGGTGCAGCGTAGTTTGGAGAGCCACAACTGGTACGCAAGAACTCCCCATCAACCATGATATTTGACAGTCCTGCAATCCATAAAACATATCTAATTTATTTTAAAAACTATTTATTCACCTATTTGCCAATCACTGGTCACTGTTATCTCTTACGAGATGAACAAAACACAAACCATCCAAACCCTATTGTGACACATTAGAATTTCCTTGTCCCAGTCCACGCCACACTCCTTCATGTAACCACCACTGACACTTGGTCTCCAACTTTCACCCACCAACTCACTCTAATAATACAGTTGTCAACTTTTCCCTTTCAAATCTCTCGTTGTGGCAAAATATCTGCCAAATGCATCAAGGCCCTACACTATAAATCATATTATTCATTACAGATTTTCCCATAACAGCACTCACCAAAGTCTGCAATCCTGACGTGAAGGTTGTGGTCGAGGAGGAGATTCTCTGGCTTGAGGTCACGGTGAACCACCATATGACGGTGGCAGTAGTCAACCCCTGAAATTATCTGCTGGAAAAACCTTCGAGCTTCTGACTCCTTCAGCTGGAATGAGATGACATGGTGGTTACAAAACAAGAACTGTATAACTACCAGCAAAGTGTTGAAACAAACAGTAGAAAAAGGATAGGGAGTAGGAGTCTGTCTTTTTAAACATGAGGTACTGTATGCAGATAAAGCATTACCGGTATTACTGGCATGCTCTGAAATCATTTGAAAGACTGACTGTGGGGTTTTGAGAGTAAATTTGACTAAGTAGAGGGTGCGAATAGTCGAGAAGATAAGTAAGAATTTAATTTGAAGGTAAATGGTGAAGAACTCAAAATTGTTAAAGAATTAAAGTAACTAGGGGAAAATCTGGATAAGGGGTGTGAAAGCTATGTACACAAGAACAAGAACAAGAACAATAATTACGATAAGACCTAGAGCTCTCGGCTTAGGCCGGAGCTAAAAACAGTTGAACCATAATATTTCACCAGGATTAAATATTGTAGTAGCAATTTATCAGAAAAGTCAGAGTGAAGAGGTGTGTACTCTGTACAGTGTTAATTTGCTATGTACTGTACATTTTACTGTATGTATACTGTACTTTATTTAGCTTAGATAAAGTATTACTGAACATTTATTATAGATTATAAACTAATCTTGCCCTTTTGCTTGATATAATCAAAAAGTTCTCCTCCTGAAGCATATTCCATCGTCATAAAGATGTCAGTGGGGGTACTAATTACCTGGTACCTGAAAAACAGAAACACTGTATATTATGGGAATAAATCAAATACTGTAACCCAAACCAAAATAAAAAAGACCACAGTAGCAACGAACGACAAATCAATATCCAGAGTGTTACTGTGGCTAGTGAGTTTTACATCTATCTATGTGGAGGCAGAACAATTAAAGTTCACCAAGAAAGAGAGTTCATGACTAACTTCAGGGCAGCCATGATTACAGTACAATTTACAGTTTTATGATATGAGGGTGATGAAACAGCTTGAGAATGGTGATCTCTCTCTTGATCTTGCTAACCATGTCCAGATTCTTGATTGTTCTGCGGTTGAGGATCTTGATTGCCACCTTGGTTCCCGTAAGAATGTGTTCGCCAGCCATCTACCATTATGGAAACATGATGATAAAAAATTATATAGACTAATCATTTGGTAGTTGTGACATTATGTTATACTTCAAATGGGATGGTGATGACAGGAACCATAGTATGGCCTACATGTTTAACCACAGTGTCGGAACATTATTAAACAGTACATAAAAAAAAAAAAATTCTTATCAACTAATACTGAATGGTACAAAATAGTGGGTAATGATACTAAAATATACAATATAGTGAACTCAGTACTTTTGTACTATTACCAAAACATACTCCCAAAATACATTTCTAACCTCGACTATCACTAAAATCATTCACTTCAGTAAATATTGAAAGAATTGCCGTTATTGCGTACAGATTTTCTACCTTCATTACCCGCTTATTTAGACCATTCTAAGACTAATTTCTTCTATGGCATTTCCTCTGCAAATGCCCCATTTCCAAATGGGACATTTTAAAATTAGCCTGACCTAACCTAACCTAGACAACATCAGACTACTGGGACATAAACTGGGCAAACTACTAGGAAATAATCCTGGTAAATTACACTGCTATAAAATTGCAATTCTTTCAATTAATACCCTTACTTCTAACTTAGGCAGACTTATAATGACCGATCATCATCCAAAAATTGATTGAAAGCTGTCAACAAATTTAGAGATAGCTGGTTCACCATCCAACCAAACACACACAAACACACACGAGAGAGAAAACATATATATTATAACCTTACATAGACTCCATTTGCAAAGATAGAATAACAAAAACTAAATGGATAGATAAAGAATGTGCAATGTGTGTGTTCCATAATATTGTGAGCATAAAATAAATAACTTAACCACAGAGACTAAGTTTAAGAATACACTACTCCTACTTTAAGGTTACGTTAGGTTAAGTTAAGTAACATTGGAAATAACACCAATGAATTTATATTACGAGTTACTGTAAGGAAGTCCAATAATCGGTGACCTTGTTTGCAACATTTAGGTTAAGTTAGTTAGAATTAAATAACTTAGACCTTTCCGTAATATCTTAATTAAAACGTTCATATTATAATACAATACTCACATTTAACTTTACCAAAGGTCCCAGCTCCCAGAGTATTGCCAATCTGATAATGACCAATTTTCATAAGAGTTATAGTTTGTGATCCAGGAGGTTGGCCTTGTATGCTTGTACAGACTCCATGGTGTGTGTGTGTGTTCGAGCCCTCCCCCATTAACCCCCCATTAATTAATCATTGAAAATCATTTTTTTATGTAATCGGAGGACACTCCTGAGGTTTCAGCGATAACACATATGTTAAAATTATTACTCTCAGACATAAGATGTCAGCGTGCATAGCGGCTAAACAAACAGACAGACTGTATTATATATATATATATATATATATATATATATATATATATATATATATATATATATATATATATATATATATATATATATATAGATAGATAGATGAGCTGTTATTATATGATTTTGATGCAGTGTCAGGGTCCTATAAGTCCTTGCCATGTATAAACGCCTACCAACAAAATTTTAATTAATAGTGAACTTTGTGAATCCTGTGGTCGCTCCACGATCGAGTGGTCATGCTATTCATGCTGTCAGATATGACACATATATTTTTCTTTCTCTGCGAAATTCAAACTCCAGGAATTAATTAATGATAGGGAACATGCAAACTTCAGAGCCTGATTGCTGAAACACATATGATTTTCAAGTGTTTTCTCTATGAAAATCTATATACATAAAGCCGAAATTCTGTCTATCTGTGTGTGTGTCCTAGAGTGAAATTTTTTACATGAGTTTCATCGTTATAACCTGGGGAGTGTTTTCGACCTATAAAAAAAATGTTTTTCAAAATTGTTTTTCAAAAAATGTTAGGAGGGGGATTCGAACCTTTGTATTAGGGACACGCACAAATTCTCTCTCCCTCTCTCTCTCCCACCAGTGTTGCCAACCGTAGGGTAATCGCCCTATATGTAGGGCATTTCGACCTCAAATCCATATATATATATATATATATATATATATATATATATATATATAATAATAATAATAATAATAACAACAAAAACTAAAAATACACGTTAAATAAAAATAATAATAATAATAACAATAATAATAATAATAACAACATTAATAACTAAAAATGCACGTTAAATAATAATAATAATAATAATAATAATAATAATACGTACCTTACTTTACACACACATAATAAAAATGGCTTTCTTTTATTATATGGAATTTCCTGTTTCTGTGTGTGTCTGTGTGTGTGTGTCTGTGTGTGAAAGGTGACAGCAGCAGGTGTGTGTTTGTGTGTGTGTGTGTGCACCTGTTGTTGTTGTTGTTGTTGTCGTTGTTGTCTTCTAAATAAATAATCTTCAGTCAGTTTATTTACTATTTGTTTTCATTTTTTTTATGGTTGTTGTACGTGTGTGTATTTTTTTTGTATATAATTATTTATTGATTTGTTATTTAAATGTCCTACTCTTTTTCTTTTTTGTCTTGTTTTTATTATTATTGTTGTTGTTGTTTTACGATTAATTTTCTTCTCTATTTTCAACGGCTCCTTTCAAAAAATACATCTGATTATTTTTATACAGTATTATCCTTTTAACAACAGGCTTAGTAAATCACTTATATAGTTTTATTATAGTTAGTGTGTATTTATTAACTATTTATATATATATTCTTTCGTAATATACAGCCGATTGTTTTATACTATATTTTTTTAACACAGGCTTATTAGTAAATAATAAAGTGTATATACTATATAATTAATAACACACAAACCTATGAATAAATGTTGAATGAGTGACTGATGAATGTAAAATGAAATAAGGGTGTATTTTTTCACTACAGTATTTATATATATATGTACAGTTGCCAAAAGAGGTATTGTGACAACTATTGATACAACATTAAATATATTAATGTCCATAGTTGTTTGTAGGGATATATTATAAGTATGTATTACAGAAGGATATGTATATTTCCTTCTGTATATACATGTTTATAGTCATATACAAATAGTTGTGGATATTACTAGGGTTAAAGTTCTATCAAGATTTGTCACAATACCATTTTTGGCAACTGTAGAGTATATAAATAAATACAATAATACACCCTTCATTGTCTCCTGTCTATTGTCAATGGAATAAACAATGTAGTATATATATATATTTATTATTTGGCATTGAAAAGAATTGATTCGTAACTTCTGCGTCATAATATAGACACACATATGGTTCTTCAACGGCACCAAACATAATAATAATAATAATAATAATAATCATAATAGTAATAATAATAATAATCATAATAGTAATAATAATAATAATAATAATAATAATAATAAACATAATAATAATAATAATAGTAATAATAATCATAATAGTAATAATAATAATAATAATAATCATAATAGTAATAATAATAATAATAATAATCATAATAGTAATAATAATAATAATAATAATCATAATAGTAATAATAATAATAATAATAACGAGCATAAATTAAGAGAAAGTGGTTTGTGGTTTAGAGCGTTGGGCAATCCCCCCCCCCCCCCAGAAAGGCCGTTAGACCCTTATGGTTCGGAAGGGTGCAGGTATAAAAAAAAGAAAAATATGACCGTTGGACTTGGAGAGGTGGAGGGGAGGGGGAGGGGGAGGGGTAGGGACCTTCACACGTACGTACATACATACATACACCTACATACATACACAATACACAATATAGGGCCTACATACATACATACATACATACACCTACATACATACACAAATATACATACATACATACACGCACACATACAGTACAATATCCATAAGCCAAGTATAATATATATATATATATATATATATATATATTAAAGGTTATATAGTATTGTATGTTATTCTATGAGCAGACAACCCACCATCATTTTCAGTTGTGTCTTTGTAATATACATACATACGGTTTCTGCTGAGAATTTCTATAGCATATAGCTTTGATTATAACCAAGTCCTTTCAGCATCTCCTATTATAGTCTTTAGCTGTGTGTGTGGTATGAATTTTCATTATGGTTTCCAACATGCTAATAAACTAATAGAGGAGATACGCTGTTTATTTTATTTTGATATAAAGCAAAGGAAATGGTGCACTCGTAATAACAATCCAGTAGTACTACAATTAATTACCAACAATAGCTAGAATCTCCTCCATGATGTGTTAATAAGATAAAGTTGTAGGAAATAACGCATCCCTTACTTCTGGAGGTGTAATATAATAGACTCTTTAACAAGGCATGGTTTATTCTAGTATAAAGGAAGGGGCAGGAGCCACGCAGGTCAGCGGAGTAGGAGCGTGGGTGTGTGGCGTAGCGTGAGTGTAGCTATGGGCGCCAGTGAGTCTCCTGGTGGTGCTGCTGCTGCGTGGGTTACTGCTTGTAGGTTAGATGTGACCAGCCAGGGAGAGATGTTCCTGTTGTCTTGGTAGCTGGAGTCTGGGTGAAGAGTGGGTCATGACCAGGCACGGCCTGCCTTATATCTGGATGGTCGAGGGATTAACTCTTGCCCCAGGCGCTTTGGCCAGGGATTAAGTTAAATATAGACTGTAGGATACCTACAGTACGTGGTGAGAGGAAAATAAGGAGTGGTACACTACATTACTCCCCCTCCCCCCAACAGACTGAATTTTATTAGGGGAGAGGAGAAGGAATACATAATAAAACTTACAAAATACACAAAAAGGGATATACATAAAAATAACATACTAGATATGCGCAATTGTATCCAAGAATGAGCCCCACGGACTGAGTTTGTTATGGGGGGAACAATACACAATATACATTGTATAAAATACACACATAATAATAATAATAATAATAATAATAACACCACAAACATATACAAAGACATAATATCGTGGGCCGGCCGTCACCCGTGTTAGGACCAGGTGGGTGTCTGGATTGGTATAGGTGCGGCCTGAGTGTCCACACGAAAAGTCTGGGTGGTGTGTGCAGTCGCTAGAGGCGTCGTAGTGTCGTAGCGAGGCTGCTAAGGGCACAGCCGTCAGAGGCGTTGTAGTGGCGTGACTAGGCTGCTTGGGTCGTGTGCAGTCGCCGACGGCGTCGTCAGAGGCGTCGTAGTGGCGTGACGAGAGGTGTGGCGAGGTTTCGAAGGTCGCAGTCGGCAGAGGCGTTTTAGTGGCGTGACGAGGCTGGTGGTGTCGCAGTCGGCAGAGGCGTTTAGTGGCGTGACGGGGCTGCTTGGGTCGTGTGTAGTCGCAGGCGTCGTTGTCAGAGGCGTCATAGTGGCGTGACGAGTGGCGGGCACAGTCGGCCGAGGTAGGAGGGGAATGGGGTAGGGTGGGTGAGAGGGGTGGAGGTGGACGTAAGGAAGGGTGAGTAGGTTGGAGTAGGTTTTACTGGTGGGGTGTGGGTGGTAGGAGAGCGTGGGTGGGGAGGAGGTCTAGGTATGGATTTGCATACGGGTTGAGTAGGGGGAGGAGGGTATGGTGGTAGAGGTATGGGTAGAATGGGGGAGGGAAAATGTGTTGTGGATACACGTGAGGAAGGAGTCGGTTGGATGGGGGTAGGAGGTCGTGGAATGGGGGGAAGTGGGGGGGGTATTGTTTGGCTGGGGGGAGAGGAGCATGGTGTGGGAGTAAGTCATGATATGGGGGAACGTGAGGTAGGTATGGACTTGGATAGGGGTTGATTGGGGGCACAAGCGTGTGGTGGGGGAGATATGGGTTGGATGGGAGGGATGAAAGTGGGGGATGTATGGGTTTCAGTATAGGTTGGGTGGGGACATGAGAGTATGGGGGGGGCGCACGTAAGTAGGGAGCATGTTTGGTGGGGAGGAGCACGTGTGGTGGTGGTGGGAGTGTGGGAGGCGTGAGTGGTGATTGGAGGAGTGGGGGCGGTGTGCGTGGTGGTTTGGGTGGTGGTGGTGGGAGTGTGGGAGGCGTGCGTGGTGATTGGGGGAGTGGGGGCGGTGTGCGTGGTGGTTTGGGTGGTGGTGGGGGCGTGTGTGGTGGTTGGGGTGGTGGTGATGGGAGTGGGGGCGGCGTTCGTGGTGGTTTGGGTGGTGGTGGGGGCGTGTGTGGTGGTTGGGGTGGTGGTGGGGGCGTGCGTGGTGGTTGGAGTGGTGGTGGGGGAGGCGTGCGTGGTGGAAGAATGGTGTGTGTAGGACGAGGTGATGGTGAGGTGTGAGTAGGGGGAGGTGAGTGTTGAGGGGGGTCAGGTAGGGAAAGAGTGGCAGACTGGGGTGGAGGAGCGGGGTTAGGGATGAGTGATATATGGGTGGTTTGGGGTGGAGAGGGGATGGTTGTGGACACGGGTTGGGTGGGGAAAGGAGAGCGGGGTGGAGAAAGCAAGCGGGGTGGAGAAGGCGGGTGGGGTGGGAGAAGTGGTGGAGGAGAAGGTGTGTGTGGTGGTGGGGGAAGTGAGGGCGGCGTGCGTGGTGGTGGGGGAAGTGAGGGCGGCGTGCGTGGTGGTGGGGGAAGTGAGGGCGGCGTGCGTGGTGGTGGGGGAAGTGAGGGCGGCGTGCGTGGTGGTGGGGGAAGTGAGGGCGGCGTGCGTGGTGGTGGGGGAAGTGAGGGCGGCGTGCGTGGTGGTGGGGGAAGTGAGGGCGGCGTGCGTGGTGGTGGGGGAAGTGAGGGCGGCGTGCGTGGTGGTGGGGGAAGTGAGGGCGGCGTGCGTGGTGGTGGGGGAAGTGAGGGCGGCGTGCGTGGTGGTGGGGGAAGTGAGGGCGGCGTGCGTGGTGGTGGGGGAAGTGAGGGCGGCGTGCGTGGTGGTGGGGGAAGTGAGGGCGGCGTGCGTGGTGGTTGGGGTGATGGTGGGGGCGAGCGTGGTGGTTGGGGTGGTGGTGGGGTGATGGTGGGGGCGGTTGTGGACACGGGTTGGGTGGGGAAAGGAGAGCGGGGTGGAGAAAGCGAGCGTGGTGGGGACAGAGAGCGGGGTGGAGAAGGCGGGTAGGGTGTGGACAGAGAGCGGGTTGGGGAAAGAGGGCGGGGTGGGGAAAGCGAACAGGGTGGAGAAGGTGGGTGGGGTGGAAGAAGTGGCGGGGGTATGGGTTGAGTAGGTGTAGGAGAGGGGGTGTATGAGACAAGGAGATTAGCGGAGGGTGTTGTGTCGGTTGGTTGGGGGGGTGCATGTGTGTAGGGTGGTGGTGTCTGAATGGTGGTGTGGCAAGGTGAGGTGGAGTGGGGTATGGTAGGTTGGGTGTGGGATTGGTTTTGTAGGGGTGATTGTGGAGTGTGTGCGTATAGGTAATCACCCGCCTCCACGCACAAGTTTGTGTACATGGTGTATAGTCTTTGGTTTCTCGGGTGTGAGGGTGGAATTCCTTTCAGTTTATTTTCTTCCAGGGCCTCTCTAATAAGTTCGGCCCTGTATTCCAGTAACTCCCATTCGATAGATGTGTCTAGGTCATCGTAGTAATTGTGCGTAGGTGTTGAGGGGGTGGAAGCTTGTGGTTCGTGTGTGTATCTGATATATGGGGGTAAGGGACGCATTGTGGGAGGGGGTAGAACACTGGGGAGAATTACAAAAAATATATATTAGTCACTGGGTACCTTCTACAGTTTGCTGACGACGTCGTGGATGAGCGTAGAGGCAGGGTGGCTTATCGCCGCGTAGAGGCGTCGAGTGGCGTACTGGTGACGTCGTCGTGAGACTGTAGAAGTGTAGAGACTGGACTGGAGTGGGGGGTACCTTGGCTTGCCGTTACACGTGTCGGAGGAGGGGAGATGATCGGGCAGCGATGCACGTAGGGTTCTTGTTTGTTGTGGTGGTGGCATATAGAGATGGGGCGTGAGGATCTTGTAGGAGGTGTTGTATCTTGTAGGGCCAAGTAAGAAGAGTACTACTACACTCCAGGGGTCACCAATGTAGGAAATAACGCATCCCTTACTTCTGGAGGTGTAATATAATAGACTCTTTAACAAGGCATGGTTTATTCTAGTATAAAGGAAGGGGCAGGAGCCACGCAGGTCAGCGGAGTAGGAGCGTGGGTGTGTGGCGTAGCGTGAGTGTAGCTATGAATGAATGAATTGAATGGCGGAAGTAATGCCTTCAAAACGGCACTCCCTGATGTGATTTATCTTTTCTTTTCTTGCAGTCTGGGTCTTATTTAGGGTCTTATCTCTTTCACTTTTCTTGTTCTTATCTGCCAAAACTTATAAATTCCTGTTTTGTTTTCCTCTGTTGATTGGTTGTTGAAAAGAACATTGCCCATTACCATATCCTCGTCCTCCTGGTATGGGCGTTGCAACGCTGCTATCTTATTTCTCTCCTCATCATACGCCGGGCAGTACATCACAAAGTGCTTCAGATCTTCTTTTTCACATCCGCAGATGATACACTCCGTTGCCTCATTCTTGAATCTTTTTCTATCTTCCAAGTTCAAGTTGTTAGTTCTACATCTGAAGAATATTGTTGATGCTTCTCTGTTGTCATACACTCCTTCCTGTCCTCCTATCTCTCCTCTCCATTTCCTGTACAACCTCAGACTCGGTTTTTCTTCCAGTGCTTGCCTCCATAATGCTGTGTCCCACACTCTCACTTTTTCTCTTATTTGATTATTTGATTCCATGTCGCCCCTCACGTTGATTAATCTCCTATCCTCTAATAATCCCTTTATCCATCTACTTTTCTTTCTTGTTCTCATTTCTTCCACTATTCTTTTAAGTAACTCATTTTCTCCTCTCAATGCATATTGTAAGTATTTTATTCGCCCCTCTGCCAGTCTTGCCCGCATGCTTGACATCCCTATCTCTCCCCTCAGTGCAGCCTCTTGTGCATATCTGGGCGCTCCCAATATCTGTCTACTAACGCTATTCTCCAGTCTCTGCAGCTTCTCTACCTCCTGTTTAGTAAAATCCAGAATATTTGACCCATACAGTATTGCCGGGAGAGCTACACTCTTCCAAAAAGTCTTTCCTATTAATATTTTTGAGCAACTCCTAGCAATCACTGAATAGGTCATATTTGACATTTTTATAGCTTTTTCTATCATTAACTTTTTATGCATTTTAAAACAGTTCTTACTATCATTTATTGTGAGACCCAAGTATTTAATCTGGCTGTTTACCCTTATCCCTGATATTTCTTGTGGTTTCTCCTTCATGTTAAAAATAATTGCGGAACTTTTTTGCCTATTAATTTCCAAACCACATTCTCTACTGACTTCTATCACCACTTCTATTATCCTCTCTGCACCTTCTACACTTTCTGCTAACAACATTCCATCATCTGCATAGAACAGTGATGGTATCCTGAACTCTTCATCCTTATATCCCTCATCCATATTTTCTAGTTTTTGCATAATTTTAAATGTCACAAGTTTAAATAAGGCAGTTGAGCCAGTGCATCCCTGTCTTATGCCGCTCGTTACTGGTATCTTCAGCTCTTCGCTCTCCTCATCAAGTTTCACTCTTGTAATGTCTCCCTCGTATAGTTTTGTTATAACTTCTATCATATCTCCCTTCAACATATACTCCATTAATATCTCTATCATCTTTTCCCTCCTAATACTATCAAATGCCTTCGTGTAGTCTATAGATATTACTATCAGCGGTTTCTTCCTTTCATATGACCTTTCCATGCAGTACCTAAATATAAGAAGATTATTTTCTATCCTCCCTCCAGATGTGAACCCAGCCTGTGTGTCTTTTCCCAGCCCATTCCTTTCAATATGTTCCTCCAAACTCATCCTTATTACTGCCATCGTGAGCTTGTACCCAATATTTGTCAGTGCAATTGGCCTCAACTCATTCACCTTTGGTTTCCTATTTTTTGGAATCATCACAGTACTGGATTCCCTCCATCCTTCTGGGATATTACCTGTTTCTAAGATATGTTTCAGCATGCCTACTAATACCTTCAACAAAGTGCTGCTTTCAAGAAAAACCTTGTAAAATTCGGGTTTTATCCTATCTGGTCCTGCTGCCTTTCCTGCCTTCATCTTCCTTAAACACATTTTTACTCTGTCCTCATTTATAATGTCATCTTCAATAAATGTTATTCCGCCTTCTATTATTAGTGCCATTTCCAAATGCTCCCTTACCTCCTGCCTACAAATATCCAGATGTTCTATGTTTTCTCCTACTTCAAGTCTCTCCACTCCTCTTGGTCTATCCACTCTATACTGTTCTCCCCTCTCTATTTCTCTTCTCCTAATCTGTCTTCTTTCCTCATAGTCTTGCCTCTTTTGTGTATTCCACACTTCCCTTACTCTGTTGTCATATTTACTGTATATACCCCTCCAGAAATTTTCCAATTCTAACCTTACCTCGCTTTTATTCAACTGTTTTCCATCTTCCCCATATAAGTTATCCATTAGGGCGCCAGTGAGTCTCCTGGTGGTGCTGCTGCTGCGTGGGTTACTGCTTGTAGGTTAGATGTGACCAGCCAGGGAGAGATGTTCCTGTTGTCTTGGTAGCTGGAGTCTGGGTGAAGAGTGGGTCATGACCAGGCACGGCCTGCCTTATATCTGGATGGTCGAGGGATTAACTCTTGCCCCAGGCGCTTTGGCCAGGGATTAAGTTAAATATAGACTGTAGGATACCTACAGTACGTGGTGAGAGGAAAATAAGGAGTGGTACACTACAAAGTAAGGGAAATGATGAACTCGTAATAACAATCCAGTAGTACTACAATTAATTACCAACAATAGCTAGAATCTCCTCCATGATGTGTTGATATAAAGTAAGGGAAATGATGAACTCGTAATAACAATCCAGTAGTACTACAATTAATTACCAACAATAGCTAGAATCTCCTCCATGATGTGTTAATAAGATAAAGTAAGGGAAATGATGAACTCGTAATATAAATCATCACAACAGACTTTGCCCTAATAATAAGTGAACGTATAATATAAGGAAATATCAGTTCATTACCAAATTTGTTCAGTTTCATTACCAAATTCAAGGTCAATACCAAATCATAATTATTCATTACCAAACAGATTTTTCATTACCAAATTGGGCCTGATTTGGTAATGAAAAATACCAAATGGCAACCCTGGGTTTGTGTGTGTGTGTGCACCTGTTGTTGTTGTTGTTGTTGTCGTTGTTGTTGTCTTCTAAATAAACAATCTTCAGTCAGTTTATTTATTATTTGTTTTAATTTTTTTTCATGGTGTGTTTACGTAAGTGTATTTTTTTATATTTAATTATTTATTTGTTATTTAAATGTCCTACTCTTTTTCTTTTTTGTCTTGTTTTTATTATTATTGTTGTTGTTGTTTTACGATTAATTTTCTTCTCTATTTTCAACGGCTCCTTTCAAAAAATACATCTGATTATTTTTATACAGTATTATCCTTTTAACAACAGGCTTAGTAAATCACTTATATAGTTTTATTATAGTTAGTGTGTATTTATTAACTATTTATATATATATTTTTCGTAATATACAGCCGATTTTTTTATACTATATTTTTTTAACACAGGCTTATTAGTAAATAATAAAATGTGTATACTATATAATTAATAACACACAAACCTATGAATAAATGTTGAATGAGTGACTGATGAATGTAAAATGAAATAAGGGTGTATTTTTTCACTATATATATATATATGTACAGTTGCCAAAAGAGGTATTGTGACAACTATTGATACAACATTAAATATATTAATGTCCATAGTTGTTTGTAGGGATATATTATAAGTATGTATTACAGAAGGATATGTATATTTCCTTCTGTATATACATGTTTATAGTCATATACAAATAGTTGTGGATATTACTAGGGTTAAAGTTCTATCAAGATTTGTCACAATACCATTTTTGGCAACTGTAGAGTATATAAATAAATACAATAATACACCCTTCATTGTCTCCTGTCTATTGTCAATGGAATAAACAATGTAGTATATATATATATATATTATTTGGCATTGAAAAGAATTGATTCGTAACTTCTGCGTCATAATATAGACACACATATGGTTCTTCAACGGCACCAAACATAATAATAATAATAATAATAATAATAATAATCATAATAGTAATAATAATAATAATAATGATAATCATAATAGTAATAATAATAATCATAATAATAATCATAATAGTAATAATAATAATCATAATAATAATAATAATAATAATCATAATAGTAATAATAATAATAATAATAATAATCATAATAGTAATAATAATAATAATCATAATAATAATCATAATAATAATAATAATTATAATAATAACGAGCATAAATTAAAAGAGAAAGTGGTTTGTGGTTTAGAGCGTTGAGCAATCCCCCCCCCCAGAAAGGCCGTTAGACCCTTATGGTTCGGAAGGGTGCGCCAGGTATAAAAAAAATAAGAATATGACCGTTGGACTTGGAGAGGTGGAGGGGAGGGGGAGGGTGAGGGGTAGGGGTAGGGACCTTCACACGTACGTACATACATACATACACCTACATACATACACAATACACAATATACATACATACATACATACATACACCTACATACATACACAAATATACATACATACATACACGCACACATACAGTACAATATCCATAAGCCAAGTATAATATATATATATATATATATATATATATATATATATATTAAAGGTTATATAGTATTGTATGTTATTCTATGAGCAGACAACCCACCATCATTTTCAGTTGTGTCTTTGTAATATATATACATACTGTTTCTGCTGAGAATTTCTATAGCATATAGCTTTGATTATAACCAAGTCCTTTCAGCATCTCCTATTATAGTCTTTAGCTGTGTGTGTGGTATGAATTTTCATTATGGTTTCCAACATGCTAATAAACTAATAGAGGATATAGGCCTACGCTGTTTATTTTATTTTGATATAAAGCAAAGGAAATGGTGCACTCGTAATAACAATACAGTAGTACTACAATTAATTACCAACAATAGCTAGAATCTCCTCCATGATGTGTTAATAAGATAAAGTAAGGGAAATGATGAACTCGTAATAACAATCCAGTAGTACTACAATTAATTACCAACAATAGCTAGAATCTCCTCCATGATGTGTTGATATAAAGTAAGGGAAATGATGAACTCGTAATAACAATCCAGTAGTACTACAATTAATTACCAACAATAGCTAGAATCTCCTCCATGATGTGTTAATAAGATAAAGTAAGGGAAATGATGAACTCGTAATATAAATCATCACAACAGACTTTGCCCTAATAATAAGTGAACGTATAATATAAGGAAATATCAGTTCATTACCAAATTTGTTCAGTTTCATTACCAAATTCAAGGTCAATACCAAATCATAATTATTCATTACCAAACAGATTTTTCATTACCAAATTGGGCCTGATTTGGTAATGAAAAATACCAAATGGCAACCCTGGGTTTGTGTGTGTGTGTGCACCTGTTGTTGTTGTTGTTGTTGTCGTTGTTGTTGTCTTCTAAATAAACAATCTTCAGTCAGTTTATTTATTATTTGTTTTAATTTTTTTTTCATGGTGTGTTTACGTAAGTGTATTTTTTTATATTTAATTATTTATTTATTTGTTATTTAAATGTCCTACTCTTTTTCTTTTTTGTCTTGTTTTTTATTATTATTGTTGTTGTTGTTTTACGATTAATTTTCTTCTCTATTTTCAACGGCTCCTTTCAAAAAATACATCTGATTATTTTTATACAGTATTATCCTTTTAACAACAGGCTTAGTAAATCACTTATATAGTTTTATTATAGTGAGTGTGTATTTATTAACTATTTTTATATATATATTCTTTCGTAATATACAGCCGATTTTTTTATACTATATTCTTTTAACACAGGCTTATTAGTAAATAATAAAGTGTATATACTATATAATTAATAACACACAAACCTATGAATGAATGTTGAATGAGTGACTGATGAATGTAAAATGAAATAAGGGTGTATTTTTTCACTACAGTATTTATATATATATGTACAGTTGCCAAAAGAGGTATTGTGACAACTATTGATACAACATTAAATATATTAAATGTCCATAGTTGTTTGTAGGGATATATTATAAGTATGTATTACAGAAGGATATGTATATTTCCTTCTGTATATACATGTTTATAGTCCATACAAATAGTTGTGGATATTACTAGGGTTAAAGTTCTATCAAGATTTGTCACAATACCATTTTTGGCAACTGTAGAGTATATAAATAAATACAATAATACACCCTTCATTGTCTCCTGTCTATTGTCAATGGAATAAACAATGCAGTATATATATATATTTATTATTTGGCATTGAAAAGAATTGATTCGTAACTTCTGCGTCATAATATTTAAGAAGTAAACATGATTCCTTTATGATTCCTTTGTACACTGTAGAGTAGACACACATATGGTTCTTCAACGGCACCAAACATAATAATAATAATAATAATAGTAATAATAATAATAATCATAATAGTAATAATAATCATAATAGTAATAATAATAATAATAATCATAATAGTAATAATAATAATAATCATAATAGTAATAATAATGATAATCATAATAGTAATAATAATAATAATAATAATCATAATAGTAATCATAATAGTAATAATAATAATAATCATAATAGTAATAATAATAATAATAATAATCATAATAGTAATAATAATAATAATAATAACGAGCATAAATTAAGAGAAAGTGGTTTGTGGTTTAGAGCGTTGGGCAATCCCCCCCCCCCCCCCCCCCAGAAAGGCCGTTAGACCCTTATGGTCGGGAAGGGTGCGCCAGGTAATGGCAGGTATAACAAAAAAAAAAATATGACCGTTGGACTTGGAGAGGTGGAGGGGAGGGGGAGGGGTAGCGACCTTCACACGTACGTACATACATACATACACACACCCATACATAAATACCAGAATGCACTTTTCATTACCAAATTCATAAGCCAAGTATAATATATAATAATAATAATAATAATAATAATAATAATAATAATAATAATAACAAAAAAAAAAACTAAAAATACACGTTAAATAAAAATAATAATAATAATAACAATAACAATAATAATAATAATAACAACATTAATAACTAAAAATGCACGTTAAATAAATAATAATAATAATAATAATAATAATAATAATACGTACCTTACTTTACACACACATAATAAAAATGGCTTCCTTTTATTATATGGAATTTTCTGTCTGTGTGTGTGTGTGTGTCTGTCTGTGTGTGTGAAAGGTGACAGCAGCAGGTGTGTGTTTGTGTGTGTGTGTGTGTACCTGTTGTTGTTGTTGTTGTTGTCGTTGTTGTCTTTTAAATAAATAATCTTCAGTCAGTTTATTTATTATTTGTTTTCATTTTTTATGGTGTGTGTACGTATGTGTATTTTTTTATATTTAATTATTTATTGATTTGTTATTTAAATGTCCTACTCTTTTTCTTTTTTGTCTTGTTTTTATTATTATTGTTGTTGTTGTTTTACGATTAATTTTCTTCTCTATTTTCAACGGCTCCTTTCAAAAAATACATCTGATTATTTTTTACAGTATTATCCTTTTAACAACAGGCTTAGTAAATCACTTATATAGTTTTATTATAGTTAGTGTGTATTTATTAACTATTTATATATATATTCTTTCGTAATATACAGCCGATTATTTTATACTATATTCTTTTAACACAGGCTTATTAGTAAATAATAAAATGTGTATACTATATAATTAATAACACACAAACCTATGAATAAATGTTGAATGAGTGACTGATGAATGTAAAATGAAATAAGGGTGTATTTTTTCACTACAGTATTTATATATATATGTACAGTTGCCAAAAGAGGTATTGTGACAACTATTGATACAACATTAAATATATTAATGTCCATAGTTGTTTGTAGGGATATATTATAAGTATGTATTACAGAAGGATATGTATATTTCCTTCTGTATATACATGTTTATAGTCATATACAAATAGTTGTGGATATTACTAGGGTTAAAGTTCTATCAAGATTTGTCACAATACCATTTTTGGCAACTGTAGAGTATATAAATAAATACAATAATACACCCTTCATTGTCTCCTGTCTATTGTCAATGGAATAAACAATGTAGTATATATATATATTTATTATTTGGCATTGAAAAGAATTGATTCGTAACTTCTGCGTCATAATATAGACACACATACATATGGTTCTTCAACGGCACCAAACATAATAATAATAATAATAATAGTAATCATAATAGTAATAATAATAATAATAATAATCATAATAGTAATAATAATAATAATAATAATCATAATAGTAATAATAATAATAATAATAATCATAATAGTAATAATAATAATAATAATAACGAGCATAAATTAAGAGAAAGTGGTTTGTGGTTTAGAGCGTTGGGCAATCCCCCCCCCCCCCCCAGAAAGGCCGTTAGACCCTTATGGTTCGGAAGGGTGCAGGTATAAAAAAAAGAAAAATATGACCGTTGGACTTGGAGAGGTGGAGGGGAGGGGGAGGGGGAGGGGGAGGGGTAGGGACCTTCACACGTACGTACATACATACATACACAAATATACATACATACATACACACACACATACAGTACAATATCCATAAGCCAAGTATAATATATATATATATTAAAGGTTATATAGTATTGTATGTTATTCTATGAGCAGACAACCCACCATCATTTTCAGTTGTATCTTTGTAATATACATACATACGGTTTCTGCTGAGAATTTCTATAGCATATAGCTTTGATTATAACCAAGTCCTTTCAGCATCTCCTATTATAGTCTTTAGCTGTGTGTGTGGTATGAATTTTCATTATGGTTTCCAACATGCTAATAAACTAATAGAGGAGATACGCTGTTTATTTTATTTTGATATAAAGCAAAGGAAATGGTGCACTCGTAATAACAATCCAGTAGTACTACAATTAATTACCAACAATAGCTAGAATCTCCTCCATGATGTGTTGATATAAAGTAAGGGAAATGATGAACTCGTAATAACAATACAGTAGTACTACAATTAATTACCAACAATAGCTAGAATCTCCTCCATGATGTGTTAATAAGATAAAGTAAGGGAAATGATGAACTCGTAATATAAATCATCACAACAGACTTTGCCCTAATAATAAGTGAACGTATAATATAAGGAAATATCAGTTTATTACCAAATTTGTTCAGTTTCATTACCAAATTCAAGGTCAATACCAAATCATAATTATTCATTACCAAACAGATTTTTCATTACCAAATTGGGCCTGATTTGGTAATGAAAAATACCAAATGGCAACCCTGGTGTGAAAGGTGACAGCAGCAGGTGTGTCCGTGTGTGTGTGTGTACCTGTTGTTGTTGTTATTGTTGTCGTTGTTGTTGTCTTCTAAATAAATAATATTCAGTCAGTTTATTTATTATTTGTTTTAATTTTTTTTCATGGTGTGTTTACGTAAGTGTATTTTTTTATATTTAATTATTTATTTGTTATTTAAATGTCCTACTCTTTTTCTTTTTTGTCTTGTTTTTATTATTATTGTTGTTGTTGTTTTACGATTAATTTTCTTCTCTATTTTCAACGGCTCCTTTCAAAAAATACATCTGATTATTTTTATACAGTATTATCCTTTTAACAACAGGCTTAGTAAATCACTTATATAGTTTTATTATAGTGAGTGTGTATTTATTAACTATTTATATATATATTTTTCGTAATATACAGCCGATTATTTTATACTATATTCTTTTAAACACAGGCTTATTAGTAAATAATAAAATGTGTATACTATATAATTAATAACACACAAACCTATGAATGAATGTTGAATGAGTGACTGATGAATGTAAAATGAAATAAGGGTGTATTTTTTCACTATTTATATATATATGTACAGTTGCCAAAAGAGGTATTGTGACAACTATTGATACAACATTAAATATATTAATGTCCATAGTTGTTTGTAGGGATATATTATAAGTATGTATTACAGAAGGATATGTATATTTCCTTCTGTATATACATGTTTATAGTCCATATATAAATAGTTGTGGATATTACTAGGGTTAAAGTTCTATCAAGATTTGTCACAATACCATTTTTGGCAACTGTAGAGTATATAAATAAATACAATAATACACCCTTCATTGTCTCCTGTCTATTGTCAATGGAATAAACAATGTAGTATATATATATATATATATATTATTTGGCATTGAAAAGAATTGATTCGTAACTTCTGCGTCATAATATAGACACACATAGGCCTACATATGGTTCTTCAACGGCACCAAACATAATAATAATAATAATAATAATAATAATAATCATAATAGTAATAATAATAATAATAATGATAATCATAATAGTAATAATAATAATCATAATAATAATCATAATAGTAATAATAATAATCATAATAATAATAATAATAATAATCATAATAGTAATAATAATAATAATAATAATAATCATAATAGTAATAATAATAATAATAGTAATAATAATAATAATAATAATCATAATAATAATAATAATAATAATAATAACGAGCATAAATTAAGAGAAAGTGGTTTGTGGTTTAGAGCGTTGGGCAATCCCCCCCCCCCCCAGAAAGGCCGTTAGACCCTTATGGTTCGGAAGGGTGCGCCAGGTATAAAAAAAATAAGAATATGACCGTTGGACTTGGAGAGGTGGAGGGGAGGGGGAGGGTGAGGGGGAGGGGTAGGGACCTTCACACGTACGTACATACATACATACACCTACATACATACACAATACACAATATACATACATACATACATACATACACCTACATACATACGCAAATATACATACATACATACACGCACACATACAGTACAATATCCATAAGCCAAGTATAATATATATATATATATATATATATATATATATATATATATATATATATATATATATATATATATATATTAAAGGTTATATAGTATTGTATGTTATTCTATGAGCAGACAACCCACCATCATTTTCAGTTGTATCTTTGTAATATACATACATACTGTTTCTGCTGAGAATTTCTATAGCATATAGCTTTGATTATAACCAAGTCCTTTCAGCATCTCCTATTATAGTCTTTAGCTGTGTGTGTGGTATGAATTTTCATTATGGTTTCCAACATGCTAATAAACTAATAGAGGATATACGCTGTTTATTTTATTTTGATATAAAGCAAAGGAAATGGTGCACTCGTAATAACAATCCAGTAGTACTACAATTAATTACCAACAATAGCTAGAATCTCCTCCATGATGTGTTAATAAGATAAAGTAAGGGAAATGATGAACTCGTAATAACAATCCAGTAGTACTACAATTAATTACCAACAATAGCTAGAATCTCCTCCATGATGTGTTGATATAAAGTAAGGGAAATGATGAACTCGTAATAACAATACAGTAGTACTACAATTAATTACCAACAATAGCTAGAATCTCCTCCATGATGTGTTGATATAAAGTAAGGGAAATGATGAACTCGTAATAACAATCCAGTAGTACTACAATTAATTACCAACAATAGCTAGAATCTCCTCCATGATGTGTTAATAAGATAAAGTAAGGGAAATGATGAACTCGTAATATAAATCATCACAACAGACTTTGCCCTAATAATAAGTGAACGTATAATATAAGGAAATATCAGTTCATTACCAAATTTGTTCAGTTTCATTACCAAATTCAAGGTCAATACCAAATCATAATTATTCATTACCAAACAGATTTTTCATTACCAAATTGGGCCTGATTTGGTAATGAAAAATACCAAATGGCAACCCTGGGTTTGTGTGTGTGTGTGCACCTGTTGTTGTTGTTGTTGTTGTCGTTGTTGTTGTCTTCTAAATAAACAATCTTCAGTCAGTTTATTTATTATTTGTTTTAATTTTTTTTCATGGTGTGTTTACGTAAGTGTATTTTTTTATATTTAATTATTTATTTGTTATTTAAATGTCCTACTCTTTTTCTTTTTTGTCTTGTTTTTTATTATTATTGTTGTTGTTGTTTTACGATTAATTTTCTTCTCTATTTTCAACGGCTCCTTTCAAAAAATACATCTGATTATTTTTATACAGTATTATCCTTTTAACAACAGGCTTAGTAAATCACTTATATAGTTTTATTATAGTGAGTGTGTATTTATTAACTATTTTTATATATATATTCTTTCGTAATATACAGCCGATTTTTTTATACTATATTCTTTTAACACAGGCTTATTAGTAAATAATAAAGTGTATATACTATATAATTAATAACACACAAACCTATGAATGAATGTTGAATGAGTGACTGATGAATGTAAAATGAAATAAGGGTGTATTTTTTCACTATATATATATATATGTACAGTTGCCAAAAGAGGTATTGTGACAACTATTGATACAACATTAAATATATTAAATGTCCATAGTTGTTTGTAGGGATATATTATAAGTATGTATTACAGAAGGATATGTATATTTCCTTCTGTATATACATGTTTATAGTCCATACAAATAGTTGTGGATATTACTAGGGTTAAAGTTCTATCAAGATTTGTCACAATACCATTTTTGGCAACTGTAGAGTATATAAATAAATACAATAATACACCCTTCATTGTCTCCTGTCTATTGTCAATGGAATAAACAATGCAGTATATATATATATTTATTATTTGGCATTGAAAAGAATTGATTCGTAACTTCTGCGTCATAATATTTAAGAAGTAAACATGATTCCTTTATGATTCCTTTGTACACTGTAGAGTAGACACACATATGGTTCTTCAACGGCACCAAACATAATAATAATAATAATAATAGTAATAATAATAATAATCATAATAGTAATAATAATCATAATAGTAATAATAATAATAATAATAATAATCATAATAGTAATAATAATAATAATCATAATAGTAATAATAATAATAATCATAATAGTAATAATAATAATACTAATAATCATAATAGTAATCATAATAGTAATAATAATAATAATCATAATAGTAATAATAATAATAATAATAATCATAATAGTAATAATAATAATAATAACGAGCATAAATTAAGAGAAAGTGGTTTGTGGTTTAGAGCGTTGGGCAATCCCCCCCCCCCCCCCAGAAAGGCCGTTAGACCCTTATGGTCGGGAAGGGTGCGCCAGGTAATGGCAGGTATAACAAAAAAAAAAAAATATGACCGTTGGACTTGGAGAGGTGGAGGGGAGGGGGAGGGGTAGCGACCTTCACACGTACGTACATACATACATACACACACCCATACATAAATACCAGAATGCACTTTTCATTACCAAATTCATAAGCCAAGTATAATATATAATAATAATAATAATAATAATAATAATAATAATAATAATAATAACAAAAAAAAAACTAAAAATACACGTTAAATAAAAATAATAATAATAATAACAATAACAATAATAATAATAATAACAACATTAATAACTAAAAATGCACGTTAAATAAATAATAATAATAATAATAATAATAATAATAATAATAATAATAATAATACGTACCTTACTTTACACACACATAATAAAAATGGCTTCCTTTTATTATATGGAATTTTCTGTCTGTGTGTGTGTGTGTGTCTGTCTGTGTGTGTGAAAGGTGACAGCAGCAGGTGTGTGTTTGTGTGTGTGTGTGTGTACCTGTTGTTGTTGTTGTTGTTGTCGTTGTTGTCTTCTAAATAAATAATCTTCAGTCAGTTTATTTATTATTTGTTTTCATTTTTTATGGTGTGTGTACGTATGTGTATTTTTTTATATTTAATTATTTATTGATTTGTTATTTAAATGTCCTACTCTTTTTCTTTTTTGTCTTGTTTTTATTATTATTGTTGTTGTTTTACGATTAATTTTCTTCTCTATTTTCAACGGCTCCTTTCAAAAAATACATCTGATTATTTTTATACAGTATTATCCTTTTAACAACAGGCTTAGTAAATCACTTATATAGTTTTATTATAGTTAGTGTGTATTTATTAACTATTTATATATATATTCTTTCGTAATATACAGCCGATTATTTTATACTATATTCTTTTAACACAGGCTTATTAGTAAATAATAAAGTGTATATACTATATAATTAATAACACACAAACCTATGAATAAATGTTGAATGAGTGACTGATGAATGTAAAATGAAATAAGGGTGTATTTTTTCACTACAGTATTTATATATATATGTACAGTTGCCAAAAGAGGTATTGTGACAACTATTGATACAACATTAAATATATTAATGTCCATAGTTGTTTGTAGGGATATATTATAAGTATGTATTACAGAAGGATATGTATATTTCCTTCTGTATATACATGTTTATAGTCCATACAAATAGTTGTGGATATTACTAGGGTTAAAGTTCTATCAAGATTTGTCACAATACCATTTTTGGCAACTGTAGAGTATATAAATAAATACAATAATACACCCTTCATTGTCTCCTGTCTATTGTCAATGAAATAAACAATACAGTATATATATATATATATTATTTGGCATTGAAAAGAATTGATTCGTAACTTCTGCGTCATAATAATATAGACACACATATGGTTTTTCAACGGCACCAAACATAATAATAATAATAATCATTATAGTAATAATAATAATAATAATAATCATAATAGTAATAATAATAATAATAATAATAATCATAATAATAATAATCATAATAGTAATAGTAATAATAATAATAATAATAATAACGAGCATAAATTAAGAGAAAGTGGTTTGTGGTTTAGAGCGTTGGGCAATCCCCCCCCCCCCCCCAGAAAGGACGTTAGACCCTTATGGTTCGGAAGGGTGCAGGTATAAAAAAAATAAGAATATGACCGTTGGACTTGGAGAGGTGGAGGGGAGGGGGAGGGGGAGGGGGAGGGGTAGGGACCTTCACACGTACGTACATACATACATACACCTACATACATACACAAATATACATACATACATACACACACATACAGTACAATGTAAAAAGTATAAAACCAATATAGTGTACATTTATCTACCTTCACACATACATACACAAATACCTACATACAAATATATACATACATACATACACACACACATACAGTACAATATCCATAAGCCAAGTATAATATATATATATATATATATATATATTAAAGGTTATATAGTATTGTATGTTATTCTATGAGCAGACAACCCACCATCATTTTCAGTTGTGTCTTTGTAATATACATACATACGGTTTCTACTGAGAATTTCTATAGCATATAGCTTTGATTATAACCAAGTCCTTTCAGCATCTCCTATTATAGTCTTTAGCTGTGTGGTATGAATTTTCATTATGGTTTCCAACATGCTAATAAACTAATAGAGGAGATACGCTGTTTATTTTATTTTGATATAAAGTAAAGGGAAATGATGAACTCGTAATAACAATCCAGTAGTACTACAATTAATTACCAACACTATAATCTCCCCCATGATGTGTTAATATAAAGTAAGAGAAATGATGAACTCGTAACAATCCAGTAGTACTACAATAAATAATTACTAACACTAGAATCTCCCCCATGATGTGTTAATATAAAGTAAGGGAAATGATGAACTCGTAATAACAATCCAGTAGTACTACAATTAATTACCAACAATATAATCTCCCCCATGATGTGTTAATATAAAGTTAATAAGGGAAATGATGAACTCGTAACAATACAGTAGTACTACAATTAATTACCAACAATATAATCTCCCCCATGATGTGTTAATATAAAGTTAATAAGGGAAATGATGAACTCGTAACATAAATAATCACAACAGACTTTGCCCTAATAATAAGTGAACGTATAATATAAGGAAATATCAGTTCATTACCAAATTTGTTCAGTTTCATTACCAAATTCAAGGTCAATACCAAATCATAATTATTCATTACCAAACAGATTTTTCATTACCAAATTGGGCCTGATTAAAAATGTGAATACTATATGAATCTTTGAACCGATTTTTGGTAGCCATATTTAGGAAGTAATTAATAGAAGCTGTCAACCTTTTACCTAATCTTAATAAGAACACGTAATTGTTATGTAAAGGAGGGTTTATATCAGACATAATCTTATATGTTTGTTTGTTTTAACATCAATTTATTATACAGGTCACCTATTAATTGTTGCACACTCAACCCCCCAGATCTCTTCGCAAATTTAACTATTTTATTTGCTTTATAGTTTTCTTTTTTTGTTAGACGTCCATACCAAACAATAATCGAAAAACATATAACGGATTCCACCACCACTGGCAGACCTGTAGAATAATTAAGGTGAGTATATTTCTATTTACTCTTAATGATTTCAACACACTTACAAAATGACGATACTGTCTACATTTCTTATACACTATAGTATTAATTATTAGCTGTTCCTCGTAATGTTTCATCAATTACAACACCTACTAAATATTTATATTCCCACATTCTATCAACAGTTCCATTGCCTACTTTGATATTATCTGGTATTACCGTATTTCTTGTGTAAATATTATATCTTTGGTCTTTTTTACATTTAAGTAGGATCATAATAAACCTAATTAAGCCATTGTGAAACTAGCATTAATAATTGCCGTATCAAACTACCGAACTACCGTGTCTAATCTCACACCCAAAATAAACAATGATATCGTATGGCAGAAATTACTATCCATTGTATTGTACGATGGTATGGTAATGGTACGAATGGCCCTGCTGTTATTTTTTGTCTATGGGGCCATCGTACCTTTAACCACACATCCTATACACCACAAAACAATGTTCTTAAATTCATAACAAGCATAAAAAAAATCGAAAATGGTTTAGAGCGATTAGCAACCCTACTACCACGCCCCCCCAGGAAAACCGTTACGGGTCGGTGGAGGGTTGGGTCGCTGGGTCAGGTAGTCAGTTGAGGCTTGTCCACGTGTCGAGGAGGTCACGTAGGCCTACCGCTCTGTCGTGATTTAAATTTAAGGACCCTGTGATCGTGTTTGAGATTTGGTGGCTTCTAATTCCTTCTGACTATGCCACGAAATAAGCTCCTTCTATATAAGTTGTGTTTCGTGGCAATATTTAAAGGACTCGTTTACTTCCAATTTTCTGACTCCATCACAGGGTCCTTAAAGAAACAAGTGCTGTCATTACAATTATATATATATATTGGTACATACTCTATACCAATATACTGTGTGTGTGTCCAATTGGAAAGTGAATGTGTATATTCAGGAACAA
>JAWZYT010000962.1:122500-125000 GCA_034508575.1 Petrolisthes manimaculis | reverse complement strand
GATGGATTTTTTTTTATTATTATTTTTATTATTATTATTATTATTATTATTATTATTATTATTATTTCTTCTTTTCAGATGGATTTTTTTTATTATTATCATTATTGTTTTATTATTATTATTATTATTATTATTATTATTATTATTATTTCTTCTTTTCAGGTGGAATTTATTTTTTTATTATTATTATTATTATTATTTCTTCTTTTCAGGTGGTATTTTTGTTTTTATTATTATTTTTTCTTTATTATTATTATTTCTTCTTTTCAGATGGATTTTTTTTTATTATTATTTTTATTATTATTATTATTATTATTATTATTATTATTTCTTCTTTTCAGATGGATTTTTTTTATTATTATCATTATTGTTTTTTTTATTATTATTATTATTGTTTTTTTTTTTATTATTATTATTATTATTTCTTCTTTTCAGGTGGAATTTATTTTTTTATTATTATTATTATTATTATATCTTCTTTTCAGGTGAAATTAATTTTTTTATTATTATTTTTTATTATTATTATTATTATTTTTATTATTTCTTCTTTTCAGAGGGAATTTATTTATTTTTATTATTATTATTATTATTTTATTATTATTATTATTATTTCTTCTTTTCAGGTGGAATTTATTTTTTTATTATTGTTATTATTATTTCTTCTTTTCAGGTGGAATTTATTTTTTTATTATTATTTATTATTATTATTATTATTATTTCTTCTTTTCAGAGGAATTTTTTTTTTATTAATATTATTTTTATTATTATTATTATTATTATTTCTTCTTTTCAGGTGATTTTTTTTTATTATTATTATTTCTTCTTTTCAGGTGGAATTTTTTTTTATTATTATTATTTTTCTTTATTATTATTATTATTATTATTTCTTCTTTTCAGATGGATTTTTTTTATTATTATTTTTATTATTATTATTATTATTTCTTCGTTTCAGATGGAATTTTTTTTATTATCATCATTATTGTTTTTTTTATTATTATTATTATTATTATTTCTTCTTTTCAGGTGAAATTTATTTTATCATTATTATTATTATTATTATTTCTTCTTTTCAGGTGGTATTTTTTTTATTATTATTATTTTTTATTATTATTATTATTATTTCTTCTTTTCAGGTGGTATTTTTTTATTATTATTATTTTTTATTATTATTATTATTATTTCTTCTTTTCAGGTGGATTTTTTTTTTTATTATTAATATTTATTATTATTATTATTATTTCTTCTTTTCAGGTGGAATTTATTTTTTATTATTATTATTTTATTATTATTATTATTATTATTTCTTCTTTTCAGGTGGAATTTTTTTATTATTATTATTATTTTTCTTTATTATTATTATTATTATTATTATTTCTTCTTTTCAGATCGATTTTTTTTTATTATTATTTTTATTATTATTATTATTATTATTATTTCTTCTTTTCAGATGGATTTTTTTTTATTATCATTATTGTTTTTTTTTTTATTATTATTATTATTATTTCTTCTTTTCAGGTGGAATTTATTTTTTTATTATTATTATTATTATTATTATTTCTTCTTTTCAGGTGGTATTTTTTATTATTATTATTATTATTTTATTATTATTATTATTATTATTTCTTCTTTTCAGGTGAAATTTATTTTTTTATTATTATTTTTTATTATTATTATTATTATTATTTTTATTATTTCTTCTTTTCAGAGGGAATTTATTTATTTTTATTATTATTTTTTTTTTTTATTATTATTATTATTTCTTCTTTTCAGGTGGAATTTATTTTATTATTATTATTATTATTATTTTTTCTTTTCAGGTGGTATTTTTTTTTATTATTATTTTTTTTTATTATTATTATTATTATTATTTCTTCATTTCAGGTGAAATTTATTTTTTTATTATTATTTTTTATTAATATTATTATTATTTTTATTATTTCTTCTTTTCAGAGGGAATTTATTTTTTATTATTGTTATTTTTATAATTGTTATTATTATTATTATTTATTATTATTATTATTATTTCTTCTTTTCAGATGGATTTTTTTTATTAGTATTATTTTTATTATTATTATTATTATTATTATTTCTTCTTTTCAGGTGGAATTTTTTTTTTATTATTATTATTTTTCTGTATTATTATTATTATTATTATTTCTTCTTTTCAGATGGATTTTTTTTTATTATTATTTTTATTATTATTATTATTATTATTATTATTTCTTCTTTTCAGATGGATTTTTTTTTATTATTATCATTATTGTTTTTTTTATTATTATTATTATTATTATTATTATTATTTCTTCTTTTCAGGTGGAATTTATTTTTTTATTATTATTATTATTATTATTTCTTCTTTTCAGATGGATTTTTTTTATTATTATTTTTATTATTATTATTATTATTTCTTCGTTTCAGATGGAATTTTTTTTATTATCATCATTATTGTTTTTTTTATTATTATTATTATTATTATTTCTTCTTTTCAGGTGAAATTTAT
>JAWZYT010000962.1:0-112500 GCA_034508575.1 Petrolisthes manimaculis | reverse complement strand
TTATTTATTATTATTATTATTATTATTTCTTCTTTTCAGAGGAAATTCATTTTTTTATTATTATTATTTTTATTATTATTATTATTATTATTTCTTCTTTTCAGGTGAATTTTTATTTTATTATTATTATTATTTTATTATTTCTTCTTTTCAGGTGGAATTTTTTTTTATTATTATTATTTTTCTTTATTATTATTATTATTATTATTTATTCTTTTCAGATGGATTTTTTTTTATTATTTTTATTATTATTATTATTATTTCTTCTTTTCAGATGGATTTTTTTTTATTATTATCATTATTGTTTTTATTATTATTATTATTATTATTATTATTATTTCTTCTTTTCAGGTGGAATTTATTTTATTATTATTATTATTATTATTATTTCTTCTTTTCAGGTGGTATTTTTTTTATTATTTTTTTTTTATTATTATTATTATTATTTCTTCTTTTCAGGTGGATTTTTTTTTTATTATTATTATTATTATTATTATTATTATTTCTTCTTCTTTTCAGGTGGAATTTTTTTTTATTATTATTTATTATTATTATTATTTCTTCTTTTCAGGGGGATTTTTTTTTTATTATTTTTTTTTTATTATTATTATTATTATTATTATTATTTCTTCTTTTCAGGTGGTATTTATTTTTTTATTATTATTATTTATTATTATTATTATTATTATTTCTTCTTTTCAGATGGATTTTTTTTATTAGTATTATTTTTATTATTATTATTATTATTATTATTATTATTTCTTCTTTTCAGGTGGAATTTATTTTTTTATTATTATTATTTTATTATTATTATTATTATTATTATTATTATTATTATTATTTCTTCTTTTCAGATGGAATTTTTTTTATTATCATCATTATTGTTTTTTTTATTATTATTATTATTATTATTATTTCTTCTTTTCAGATGGATTTTTTTTTATTATCATTATTGTTTTGTTTTTTTTATTATTATTATTTCTTCTTTTCAGGTGGAATTTATTTTTTTATTATTATTATTATTATTATTATTATTTCTTCTTTTCAGGTGGTATTTTTTATTATTATTTTTTTTTTATTATTATTATTATTTCTTCTTTTCAGGTTTTTTTTTTTTTTATTATTATTATTATTTTATTATTATTATTATTATTATTTCTTCTTATCAGGTGAAATTTATTTTTTTATTATTATTTTTTATTATTATTATTATTATTTTTATTATTTCTTCTTTTCAGAGGGAATTTATTTATTTTTATTTTTATTTTATTTTTATTATTATTATTATTATTATTATTATTTCTTCTTTTCTGGTGGAATTTACTTTTTTATTATTATTATTATTATTTCTTCTTTTCAGGTGGAATTTATTTTTTTATTATTATTTATTATTATTATTATTATTATTATTTTTTCTTTTCAGAGGAAATTTATTTTTTTATTATTATTATTTTTATTATTATTATTATTATTATTTCTTCTTTTCAGGTGGAATTTTTTTTTTATTATTATTATTTTTCTTTACTATTATTATTATTATTATTATTTCTTCTTTTCAGATGGATTTTTTTTATTATTATTTTTATTATTATTATTATTATTTCTTCTTTTCAGATGGAATTTTTTTTTTATTATTATTATTATTATTATTTCTTCTTTTCAGGTGGAATTTTTTTTTTATTATTATTTATTATTATTATTATTATTATTATTATTATTATTATTTCTTCTTTTCAGAGGGAATTTATTTTTTTATTATTATTATTTTTTTATTATTATTATTATTATTTCTTCTTTTCAGGTGATTTTTTTTTTTATTATTACTATTTTATTATTATTATTATTATTATTTCTTCTTTTCAGGGGTATTTTTTTATTATTATTATTTTTTTTATTATTATTATTATTATTATTATTTCTTCTTTTCAGGTGGTATTTATTTTTTTTATTATTATTTTTTATTATTATTATTATTATTATTTCTTCTTTTCAGGTGGAATTTATTTTATTATTATTATTATTATTATTTCTTCTTTTCAGGTGGTATTTTTTATTATTATTATTATTATTATTATTATTATTATTTAATTATTATTATTATTATTATTTCTTCTTTACAGGTGAAATTTATTTTTTTATTATTATTTTATATTATTATTATTATTATTATTTTTATTACTTCTTCTTTTCAGAGGGAATTTATTTATTTTTATTATTATTATTATTATTTTATTATTATTATTATTTCTTCTTTTCAGGTGGAATTTATTTTTTTATTATTATTTATTATTATTATTATTATTATTTCTTCTTTTCAGAGGAAATTTATTTTTTATTATTATTATTTTTATTATTGTTATTATTTCTTCTTTTCAGGTGGAATTTTTTTTTTTTTATTATTTTTATTATTATTATTATTATTATTATTATTATTATTATTATTATTATTATTATTATTATTTCTTCTTTTCAGGTGGTATTTATTTTTATTATTATTATTATTATTTATTATTATTATTATTATTATTTCTTCTTTTCAGGTGGTATTTATTTTTATTTTTATTATTATTATTATTATTATTTCTTCTTTTCAGGTGGATTTTTTTTTTATTATTATTATTTTTCTTTATTATTATTATTATTATTATTTCTTCTTTTCAGATGGATTTTTTTTTATTATTATTGTTATTATTACCATTATTGTTTTTATTATTATTATTATTATTATTATTATTATTATTTTTTCTTTTCAGGTGGAATTTATTTTTTATTATTATTATTTTATTATTATTATTATTATTATTATTATTTCTTCTTTTCAGGTGGAATTTTTTTTTATTATTATTATTTTTATTATTATTATTATTATTATTATCATTTCTTCTTTTCAGATGGATTTTTTTTATTAGTATTATTTTTATTATTATTATTACTATTATTATTTCTTCTTTTCAGGTGTAATTTTTTTATTTTATTATTATATTTTATCTATTATTATTATTAATATTATTTCTTCTTTTCAGGTGGAATTTATTTTTTTTATTATTATTATTTTATTATTATTATTATTATTATTATTATTATTATTTCTTCTTTTCAGGTAGATTTTTTTTTTCATTATTATTATTTTTTATTATTATTATTATTATTTCTTCTTTTCAGATGGATTTTTTTTTATTATTATTTTTATTATTATTATTATTATTATTATTATTATTCTTTTCAGATGGATTTTTTTTTTATTAATATTATTTTTTTGTTATTATTATTATTATTATTATTATTATTATTATTATTATTATTATTATTATTATTATTATTATTATTATTATTATTATTATTATTATTATTATTATTATTATTTCTTCTTTTCAGGTGGAATTTTTTTATTATTATTATTTTTATTATTATTATTATTATTATTATTATTATTATTATTATTATTATTATTATTATTATTATTTCTTCTTTTCAGATGGATTTTTTTTTTATTATTATTAATTTTTTTTATTATTATTATTATTTCTTCTTTTCAGGTGGAATTTTTTTTTTATTATTATTTTTATTATTATTATTATTATTATTATTATTATTATTATTATTATTATTATTCTTTTCAGGTGGAATTTTTCTTTTTATTATTATTATTATTTATTATTATTATTATTATTTCTTCTTTTCAGATGGATTTTTTTTTATTAGTATTATTTTTATTATTATTATTATTATTATTTCTTCTTTTCAGGTGGAATTTTTTTTTTTATTATTATTATTATTATTATTATTATTATTATTTCTTCTTTTCAGATGGATTTTTTTATTATTATTTTTATTATTATTATTATTATTATTATTATTATTATTATTATTATTATTATTATTATTATTATTATTATTATTATTATTATTATTATTATTATTATTATTATTATTATTATTATTATTATTATTATTATTATTATTTCTTCTTTTCAGATGGAATTTTTTTTATTATTATTATTATTGTTTTTATTATTATTATTATTATTATTTCTTCTTTTCAGGTGAAATTTATTTTTTTATTATTATTTTTTATTATTATTATTATTATTTTTATTATTTCTTCTTTTCAGAGGGAATTTATTTTTTATTATTATTATTATTATTTTTGTTTTATTATTATTATTATTTCTTCTTTTCAGGTGGAATTTTTTTTTTATTATTATTATTTTTATTATTATTATTATTATTTCTTCTTTTCAGGTGGAATTTATTTTTTTATTATTATTTATTATTATTATTATTATTATTTCTTCTTTTCAGAGGTTTGAGGCTGAGGCAGGACTTACATAATCCATCATTAATCGAATATAGTAATTGTTTGTATATTGTAGTTGTGGTTTCTTTGTTGTGTCCAAATATTGAGCTGGCAAGTGATCTGAGGGCTTTACATTTTTACATGCATTTGTTTTTGATGGCCATTATGTTATTTGAATGTCATGGATGTGTTGTATATTATGCCAAGTATTTTGTATGTGTGTGTAAACTCAAGGTCAGTATAGGTAGGCAATGCAGTGTTGATTGCAGCTTTTATTTCGTGAAAATAAACTCTTAGTATCAAACATAATGCTGTATACAGCATTATGTGGCCATAAAAATATTGTACTTACCTATAATTAGTGCATGCATCATGAGTAATGAATATATGTGTTTTTTAAGAAGCTATATGAGAGGGAGGACTAAAACAGACGCTCTACAAAGCTTCAGGTCTGTTTCTTAAGGACTTATATAAGGATTGTCTAGTTCTTCACCTCGCATCATGAACCCCTTCACCCATGCATTTCAATTTTCACCCTTTTTCCCAATAACATTTACCAAAGCCAAACTATCAATACCATTGCTGCCCACGTAGTGTGAATTCCCATTCATGATCAATCACTATGTATTATATGTATATAATATATATAGTTAATTTAAGATATATTTCAATTGTAATTGTAATTCCCATTCATGATCAATCACTAACTTATTATGTATTTTCAGCTCTTTGGCTGCCAAATCAATAAACCGTTCATTATTATTATCATTATTAATGTGCCGACCATATGGAGCCGTGCGTAAGCGAGTTGCGATGTTTAAACAAGTTACCCATTCAATTCGTCTGGACCAGCCGATTTCAAAATTGGTGCGGGAATGGAGTACAGTTGGGCAATATGCGCCCGGGCCGCCTGTGTCGCGCTATCCAACGCAGCCCAGGAGTCATCTCTGATGCTGATGCAGATGCGGTGGGACTGGGGCTGGGTAACTGTCTCAATTTCCATCCGCAAGGCATAACTGGGCATATATATTTGGTAAGTGGTAATGTGTTCAAGCTTCAAGCCATTATAGCATTTATAGGTCCATGCTATTTATTATGTATGTATGTATGTGTGAAAGAAAGAGAGAGTTTGGTTATGTGTGAAGTTTGTGCCTAGCGTTGCTCTACTATAAAACTTGCATGAAATGGCACAATGAATAACTATTCTTATCTGTAACCCGATTGTTAACAAATTAATGGCCGTTGTCCTGCTGGTTAATGCTAGGTAGCGTTATGGGAAAAAGTAGAAAATTACCCCCGGTAAAAATTGAGAGAATTACTGATATTGAGTAAGGTTTTTCTATCTTCATTACCCACATACCATTCTTAGACTATGTTCGGTAAATATTGAATAAATTACCGTTTTTGGGTATGTTTTTCTATCTTCATAACCCACTAATTTAGACCATTCTAAGACTATTTTCTTCTTTGGCATTTCCTCTGCAAATGCCTCATTTCCAAGAGATATGGCATATTCAAATGAGGCATTTTGAAATTAGCCTGACCTAACCTAAACTAAATCACATCAGACTACCGGGACCTAACTTGGGAAAACTACCAGAAAATGATCGTGATAAAGGACAATAAATGACTGGGGCAAAATACTGGGACCCAGCCGGATCTGGCAACACAGCTGCAAAATGGTAATTCTTTCAATAAATACAAAGAGTTCTTGCATACAGCCCTTGAAGTTGCACCCGGACTGACGATACATGTACGTATAATAATGTCATAAGGTTCATAATTATTATGCCATTTTATAATTGTTATAAATGCAAGGGAAGCATATATGTTAGTCACATGTAAACTTTTATTAAACATCTTATATATTACATCAACAATTTTTACTCGATGATACTCATGCTGATTACACACAATTTTTGAAAAGATTATGCATCTTATCAGCTGCATAATACAGTACAATACAATTATTGCAAATGTCTTAGTTTTGATTAGGCCCTGGGCTATGACAGCAGTATGAAGCCAATATAACTGCTTGAGTGACTGGGGCCGAGAGGAAGGGCATGTTTAATATTAAGTCCCCTTGCTGTTACAGGTGTGCTATGCTACAAGTCACTGGCATTGCATGTATAATACAGCAGACACACATATCTGACAGAAATAATTGATACTTTAATCCTTAAATAATAGCTAACTAAATGCTTATTTGTGAATTAGTATATATTGGTATATAATTAAACACTGGATAATTTTATTTGTCAAGGGCTATGGGTGTGGGGGGACTGCTTATCTGTCCCGTCCTGCCTGTGGGATAAGCACACGGACATGGACTCCTTTGCTCTTCATACTGAATATTGGTATAAAATGTCATTGTAGACCAGCAGGGAAAAAAATAAGTGGGGCTTGTAAAAAATGACTAAATCTTACTGTTAACCAAAACAGCTCCCCAAGTTTAATTGTGTAACGGTCATCGACTGGTATTCTTGTTGAAATGTGAACTAAGAACTTAAGAGTGATGGTGGTGGTACATTTATTGACTTCCAAATTTGGTACATTTATTGACTTCCAAATTGTAGATGATAGAGTCTGGGAATTTGGGGTTTTGGGTAAAGAACCGTCAATCAATCTACAGTTCTGATGCCTCGTTACCTCTCAGAGCTCCTCACAGCAGATGAGTCTCCATTTCTCCCTATTCCAGCACTCCCTCCTCCCTTTGTTCTCATCATCTCCATACCAAAATTTTACCCCCACATCCAACATTTGTTAGATTTTATAAATAGCTGTTGTAAATAACATGCACAGATGGTCAAACCCTTGGCATCTCATGCTCTGTAATATTATATGATATTATATTTAAATGATAATTTATTGCTACAATTGTTATTTTTAAGTACAGTAACTACATTTGTATGTATGTTCTCTCAGGAGGTGTAAAGTGAAGTGCAAGAAGACTTAGTGGGAAAAGGCCATCACAATGACTGAAAATATAAAGGCATGGCTCTATGCCTACTGTGGCAAGAAAAAAGTGACACCTGACTATGAAGTTAGAAATTCAGGTAAGATCATAATTGTGTACCATAGAGTTACCCATGTAGACTAATTAGAGATTGTATTTTATTGTTGAATAAATTATACTGGTATGGTTAATTCTTATGAACATTTAGAGTTATTGTAGTTCTGAAATATTTAATGCTGTATATGTTGGCATCTCAATAGGATAATGCAATAAAAATTACTCTATGTGAAATTATGGTGTGCCGCTTGTCATGTGCCAGTCATTTAATCCCTAAAGACTGCAAATCTCTTGGAATGTTGGTCGCTCAGCCACAAATGAGGGCTATTTTATTTTAAACTTGCTTCAAGTTCAGTTTTGGTATTATAGATTTGTAGAGCTTTGTTTTGCAAACCAGAACATGCCAAGTAAAAGGCGAATATAAGGGTCTTTTACTTCTCCGTGAGGTGGAGGAGGTGAGAGTCGGGGGCCGGCGACCGGTGGGAAGGCCCAAGAAAAAGTGGAAAACGTGTATAATGGAAGATATGAATTTAATGGGAATAGAAGAACATATGGTACAAGATAGACAGATGTGGAGAGCAGTCATCGCCCGTCCAACCCCATCCTAAATGGGAAAATACGGACGTTAAACTAAAATTATGATGATGATATATACAGTATAAATAATGTATCGGTGCGCAATACAAAGCTGTTTCTGTCGAATGTCACTATAGGCCAATTCTTAAAACTGTCTAAAGAATTATACAAGGATTTAAAATTATGACCCAGACACTGCTGAATACTGTACTGTACTGTATAAGCTGTTCAACCGAATTAGATGTTTTCCACTCATAGTGGTGATAAAGTTTGCTCATCCTAAATGGTTACATGTTGTTTACCACTTAATCTAATAGTTCTTACCTTCTAAATCTATATTCTAAAAGAGGACATCATCAAGCCACAAGTGAACTGAACAAAAATATTTTATATTTAAAGCACATGAGCCATAAAAATTAATTTAGACCTTATTTTAATGTTTCAGTCAGGTAAGTGAATGAGGTTTGTGTGGGTGTTAGGCGCATTTACTAGTTGTTTTAGATGGCGCTCCGGATTTAATTAATATTGAAAAAGGTGCTTTATTAGATATCTGACAGATGATGCATAAAAATAAGAAATGTGGCCTGGTACAATTCCTAAGAATACTATCATAAGATTAATGATTATTATACCATTTTATAATTGTTATAAATGCAAGAGAAGCATATTTTGTCAGTCACATGTAAACTTTATTAAACATCTTTCAGCCAATTTAGGTCTAAATGTAATACATTAAAATGGTTTACTTAATAATGCTCATGCTGATTAGTGACACAATTATTGAAAAAATTTACATCTTATCAGCTGCAAAATAAAATACAATTGCATATGTCTTAGTTTTGATTAGGCCCTGGGCTATGACAGCAGTATGAAGCCAATATAACTGCTTGAGTGACTGGGGCCGAGAGGAAGGGCATGTTTAATATTAAGCCCCCTTGCTGTTACAGGTGTGCTATGCCACAAGTCACTGGCATTGCATGTATAATACAGCAGACACACATATTTGATAGAACTGATTGATACATTGTTCCTTAAGCAATGGCTAACTAAATGTATATTTGCTGATTAACACTAGATGATTTTATTCATTAGAGGGACTCACACCTGGAATGCAAAGGCTAAAAGTTATATCAGGAACCACCAAAAAACTACGGACTACTTTGGCTAATATCAGACAATTATTTCAGTAATGTACAAATTAGAAGGTGTTAGCTAAAGTATTACTGATGTTCAGTATTCCTTGAAATGCTGTATACAGTTTTGCTATTAATCCGGTCTGTCTATTGCCATAATGCTTCTGCCCCCAAGAGGGTGGCCACAGCAGAAGAGGCTCAAGATTACCTTGTTCCAGCACCCTTGCATTCTCTCCATATGTCCAAATCACCTCAATATATTATGGTTCATTTATTTTGTCAACCATCCTACACTCAATACCATACCAATATTCTTCTCATTCCTTACATTCTCCATCCCACCTGGTAAGGCCAAATGCTCCCCTCAGGTAATATATCCACCGTACCTATTCTAGACTGGTGAACCCTACTCCATGTTCATGTCTCCGACGCATATGTCAGTGTTGGCAGGATTATGCTATTTCTTAATCCCCCTTTCATATCCGTGCTCACACTTCATGATTCTTCCCAGTGATTCTATGACCTGTCTACCCTTCACTGCTCTCTCTAATTGTTCTTTCCATACTCCTATGTTTACACAGAATTGTTCTGAGGTACTTAACCCCTAAAGACCGCAATAGGGTGTTTTCGCGTGACATCACTGTGACGTCACGGCACGCTCGGCGGCCATGTTGGTACGTTCTCTTTGTAAACAAATAGAAGGGAATGGCTTCCTCTATCACGATTTATTCATTTAGACGAGTATTTTACCTCCTTTAAGGGGATATTTAAGGATGCCATGGCTTTGCTGCATTGTGGGATGTTCAAATACAGACAAAAATACTGGTTTGTCCGTATTTGGGATCTCTAATGTGATAAGAAACCAAGGAGAAGCACACGATGATCGAGAAATTGTCAATCAAGAGAAGGAATTTATGGTTCTCTTGAATATCCAGGGAGCCATCATCAAACCCTTCTCCTCTCCTTACAATCTTGGGGAAGAACAGGAGAAATTGGGGTTTGGGGAAGGGGAAAACCCTAATCATTACAGGAAAATAATGATTAGTTTGGAATTAATATTCTCTATAATAACCATATGGGATAATAATTTAAAGTGTTAACTCATTCAGTGGCAGATATAAAAATAATGCAGAGAAATAAGGATAAATATATACGGTGGTTCTCACAATAGCTGTATGAAGGTCCATATGGTACCCAAGTTGATGCTGGTCTTGATGTTTGTCATACCATCACTTCTTTAACTCAACCAATGGTAAAAAAGTAGTATGCCTTTACAATTTTGTGGCATTTCATGGACTGGAAAATGTACTCAGGGTTGGGTGATGATATAAAAAAAAGTCACATAGTCTATGACCAGGTAGTATATTCACCATCTGTACAATCGCACTGACTGCTAGGCTACTCGCCCAACAACTGCACCCTCTTACCATCTTTTTTTTATCTTATGCAGTTATGCTATTAATATTTGCATTAACCAGATCAATATTCATGAATGCGTAGACGAGATTTAATTGGTAGCTTTCAGAACTATGACAGCACAAATGAAGAAAACACCCTGTGTTTGTAATTGATAAATGGAGTTATCGTATGTTTAGTGTAATATATAATTATACTGTATGCACTGTATATATTTCTTACACTCACAGATATATATATATATATACACCAACACATATAATATACCGGTATAGGAGTAATATCTCCACTTAAAAATAGCAGCTGTAGCCTATGTTGTGTACAACTGTAGATAAAGATTTTGTTGTACTGTAAGTTAATATACAAGACATCACACAATTCACCTTTCAGATCCAATACCAAATCAAATTATATATTACCAAACAGATTTTACATTACTATATTGGGCCCGATTTGGTAATGAAAAATACCAAATGGCAACCCTACCAACGTACCAACATGGCGGTGTTTATATCGTGACGTCACGTTGATCAGCTGAGCGAAAACACCCTCAACCCCAGCTGCAAAAACCACCTGATTTTTTAAGTTACTTTAAGGTTAGCTTTGGTCTTATAGGTTTGTAGAACTTTATTTTACACACCAGAATATGCAAACAAAAGTCTTCTATCTCCACTGGTTAGAGTACAGTAGCACGTCAAAGTCGGAAAATAATATGACAGTTAACCCCCAAAATAACATACAAGGGCATACGCATGTGTTACGCATGTTTATAATGCGTAGATGCATAGTATGTGTACCTCGATGTGTGCTTGTGTGTTTGTTTATGTAAAACGAATATATAAATGCACTGAAATAGACAAAAGGCAACATACAATTCATTTTTTCATACAACTGTGCGTACCTGTGATAACGCTAGCACACGCTTGCACAATGTATGGGAGTGTGTTAAACTTGTGTCCAATCACTGATAAGAGCTAGGGGAGGCAGGTTGAGGGAGAGGATGACAGGCAACGAGTGATGGTATTGGCTCAGATAACACCGAGTGAGTGTGGATGTACTTTGGCCATGCCCACCTCCACCAAAGGGGGGGGGGGGGGGTCAGCCAGTCTCGACCAATTACAATAGTCCAAGGCCAGATCTAACCCTTGGTAACACTGCTGTGGCTATATGTAGCCCATGCAATTATTTATGGAATACTGTATTAAATTAAGGTGTCAATAGGTTTTCAGGCCAAAATTTTTTTGACTCCTTAATTAAGGCGGTGATAGGTATTTAGGGGTTAACCTCCCTCACCTCCTCTATCCCCTCATTACCAGAGTTATTTCACACTTAATCCCAGTTGGCACTCCAGCTCTATAGGCCATAGGGTGTAGCAATATGTTAATAATTTTGTACTACAATAAGGTTTTAGCCACCATCATCATCGTAGTGTGGCCCATTGAGGTGTTCTGTAAATATGTTGTCAATTAAGGATAGTGTAGTTATGTGGTCGTACATACTGTGAAAGCAAGCCATCACATCATAATCAATTATATTACAATGTCATATCTGCAGTTTGTGTTGTGCATGATGGTGCAAGTCTTCATATGAAGTTGGTACACAATTACACATTCAACCTTTTGCCACCCTAAAAGTAAAAGTGGTTATTACAGGTCCTAAGCACCGTCAGCGTTTCCTGTGTGAGGTGAGGGTAACTGGGTACAACTATGTTGGTGTGGGCAATTCCACCAGTAAGAAGGACGCTCACAGTAATGCTGCCAAAGACTTTGTGCAGTTTCTCATCCGTCAAGGGGAAATCAATCCTTCGGACTGCCCAGACCTCCAGGTAGGAGAAAGGTTTGAGTTGTACTGTATTGAACACAAAAATGGCTGATTTTGTATGAAGTGATTACTTATGTTAGGGTAGATTGGGCCTGGCCAGTTTATGCTGCATAAATGGTATATTTGTCTTAAACCATCTCATATTCTTCTCAGGGAGCTGGTGATGGTGGTGGTGTTGGAAGTGGCAGTGGTGCTGGTCCCCCTCCTCCTCTTCCTCCTCCTAATCAGAGCCTTTTGGGAAGTTATCAGATGGCAGCCCCCATGGCTCCTGTCCCTGGCCTGAGGGATGAAGGCAATGTTTATCATCCCCTTCAACATAAAAATGAAGAACGACCCAAGACATATATGGAGCGGATTGAGGAACGCAAGGCTGTGGAAGAGGTGAGTTGGAATAATTGGGAGGTTCAACTCCCTCCTTCTGGAAATATAGAACATAATGCATACTCCATCTGTATTTTATTTCCTATTACCTTGCTCTATGGAGATACAAGGGAATATGCCTCTCTCTCACTTTGTATATTTCCAACTATTTAATGCACAAATTAATTGGTCCTTTCAGTCTTTTGTCCACTCTGAAAGACTTTACCCTCATCCATCTTTTCTTATTACTATATATATATATATACATGTATATATACTTTATATATATATATGGAACCGGATAGTTCTGAAACGTCGCTAGCAATTGGAGACCTACTAAGGAATCTCACAGAAGAACAACGAAAAATCGTACGGCAAATAGAAACCGTACACCAGAAAATTAATAAAGGAGAATGTGCAACTGCTTTCAATCTCGTATGCATACAAGAAAATATTTTCCCTGGTTACACAAACATATATATATATTTATTTATTTTCCTCATATACTGTATTATAGGGAACCCATATAGCCTATATAGGCAACCTGTTTCTAGCATATTATATCGTCCTTACTGTGATTATACCACAAGGTGTCTAGTAAATTTTAACTAGATTTCACATGATTTTCAACTTCTTGAACTCTGATTACTTAACTGGGGAGAACATCTAGTGGATATCTTGCCCTCAGAATATGGAAAAAATATACTACAATTGGGCATAAAGTTTTATAAGGGGCCATTAGTGGCCTTCCCCTCCTTTGTTTAGCCATCCATCACAAAGACTGGTGGTAGGTATGGAAAGCCAAATTTGTGTAATTGTTCCTTACTACGGTAACTCCATACTATGATGTACTGTAATACCTCCTCCTACTGCATGTTGGATGAACTTGTAATAGAAAATGGTGATTAAGTGAGCCACAAGTAACTGGTTATATTCTTAATTTTAACAGTTTATCTTTAGAACTTGTCTCCATTTTTAAATTTTGTTAGATAATTGAATTAGAATTACTTTATGCATGACATAGGATGGATACAATGAAAAGACTATCTATCTCTAGCTCTGATGCCTCGTTCCCTCCGGGAAATCTCCCCAAGGGGGTGGCCACGGCAGAAAAGTCTCCAGTCTTCCCTGTTCAAACACTCCCTCCTTACTCGGTCAAGCCCTCCCCTCCCCCTCATGCTTCTCTCCTTCACATACTCTTCCATTCTGTTCTACAAGTCATTTTTGCATACAACTGTGCATACCTGTAATACGCTAACGCATGCATGCACAATGTATGGGAGTGTTTGAAAGTGTGTTATACTAATGTCCATTGCCTAATAAGAGCTATGGGAGGCAGGGAGAGAGAATGTATGACATCCCACGAGTGATTTCATTGGCTGCAGATAACACAATGTGGGTGTGGATGTACTTTGGTCACACCCACCTACACCATAGGGGGGTGGAAGTCAGCCAATCACGATCAATTACAATAGTCCAGGGTTACAGTTTCCCTTTGGCACTACTGCTGTTTCTATATGTAGCCCATGCAGTTATTTATGGGCTGTTCATTTAAACGGACCATCGGCTTCAAGGCCTAAAATCGTATCGTCCGTTTAAACGGACAATAGGACTTTAGGGGTTAAACATATTTTAATATCTATAACTTTTGTGTACATGTATTACTAGATATATGTCACATTGTGTATGTGAAGAATTTGGGCTGCATGACATCGTTAGGAACTATTCTGTCATACTCCATTGTGACGCCACCCCCAAACACCATCCTCCATTATACCTCTCGATTGATAACGTGTTATATCTCAAATTTCATATGATATGCATGATTGGAGTGGTTATATATTAGGAGCCAATGCATTATTTGATTCCAGTTTCATTAATGGCTTATTTTTTTTTATAACTTTAGGCAGAAGATGTGGACCTGACTGCCAACATCCATGGCAACTGGACAATAGAGGATTCTAAATCTCGTCTTCATATGTTTCTGCAGACCAACAGGATTAAGACAGACTATAAGTACAGTGCTATTGGGCCAGATCACAACAGGTGAGGTGTGGAATTAATAGGAGTATATGAGGAGTACAGTATTATGATGTGCTAGGGTGGTTTAGCTAGCTGAGGAAAGGGAAAAAACAAGGATTTGTTGGAAGACGAGCATAGTTAAACGATTATTGAAGTTTTCTATAATGGTAGTAATTATTGCATTGCTAAGTACCTTGAAAATTAGTATATATTTTTATGACTTTACTTAGGCAACTTAGTTGAGGTGTTCTTGTATAATCAAGGAACTTAGAAACATGGTTGAGGCATAAAGGTAGATGTGTTATAGTTGTAATTATCAGGGGGAAAACCAAAAGGGACATTTTAAGTTGTAGGGAAGAAGTGGACAAGACAGACTGATAAGTGCTAAGGAATCATGTGGTGGGAAGAGAGGGGGGGTTAAATGAGGTTAAGTTGGAAAGATGTAGTAGAGAGGGGTATGAGTTGGTGGGACAAGTGCTGATGGGGGTTTGGAGGTGATTTATTATTGTATGAAAATTATTGAATGTTAAGCAGCCAACTAATCTGAAGTTGTTGTGAACTAGTAGATTTGATTGATCAGTGTGCCATGATATTATGTTGAGTGTTTAAAGCAATGGTAGGAGCTGTTAAGGGTGTGATATTTGGTTCATCCCAAAGCTAAAGTGCCTATCCACTGTACAAGATTATCTTCAATAGTATTATGCAATATAATCAGCAATAGTGCTACTACCTCCAGACAGATATGGATCACAAACACACCCTCAAGTCACACTCGTAATTGAGTGAGTAGATTCCACTTGACAAACACAAATGACCTTCACACATCACATAAGCACAACATCAACATAATGCATTAGGAATACTTTAGTCGCTTAGTACAGATAACTTGTAAGTCGATATTGTACTGTTTATAGTGCAAGTGCAGGCTTGTTCTCTATACTGTACATGGAGCATCGCCTGCCAGAGCGAGTGTGATAATACTAGCTTAGTTTATTCTGGAACCCTGCTCTACCAATGCTATCCATACTTTGTTTGCTGAGCAAGTGTGATGCCCTTTTAAGAACCCTTCTAAACATTAACAACCCTACATAACCCTTCCCAGAATTACCAGTTACATATGGGTCATTGGGCTTACATTGATGTGAACTGAATTCAGCTGGTTGCATCAACAATAGTTGGCTGATAGATGACAGTAAAGTTATGATCTGATCCCAAGAGGTTGGCCTCCCATTAACTAGGTGCATCATAGATAGTAGGAATGAGGGGAAGAACAGTAGACCTATTCATACAAATAGGTATAGTCTTTTTAGTATTGTTGGCTACACATAATTACCTGAAGGGGATGATTTTACTCATAATTAAGTCTAGAGACACTTTCCACAAATATGATGTATGGGGTACCTCTTTGTTACAAGCTGGCAACATGGTAATTTGGAAAAAGGAAGTCTTCCAAAAACAAGAAGACTTACTACAGTATGGTACTCATTATTAATTACTCAAATTTAATAGAATTGTTGTTATACAGTATGCATTATTCTGACACCATATCTGAAGTGCTCACAAACACAAGCTAATTTGGAAAGTCGGCCATTACTCTCACAGAAAATATATAGGATCACCACACTTGGTCACATTTTTCCTCAGCTTGCACTCAAGCACTCCAAAGCAGAAATTGAAAATCTTTGCTCCATGTGCCCAAGTAACATCAGGCCTCATTTGAAGCTTACACCAGTAGTACAGATTATAATGTGTTCCCAAGTATCATCGGTTCTTAGAATGAGTAACTTTAATAAGCATAAAAGTTATTTGTAGTTTTACCTCACTATGATATATTCGATTTTGGAGTATTTAATGGATCTTTACAATTCTCTGCCTAAAGCAGCCCAAAATCATTTTCCAGTATAGCAACATGGTGTTTATCAGTCTGAAAAGATATCTCTTAAAAGACTGTAGGTTGCCAGCTTGTAACTGAGTGGTTCCCCCACATTTTCTTTGGGATTTGCCTCCAGACTTTGTAGGTTAATATTGTAATATCTTTCAGATTCTAGGCTAGGTTATAATGATGTCATATGATAAAACCAGGACTGTTGTTTATACAGGTATCTTTGTAGAAACATGTTAACTGCTTATGCATGTTCAGACTTAGATACCTGGCTTTTCCTAAGTACATTGGTAAAAAGTGCAATATTTTAGTGATGATTGACATCACTGAATTATTGCCCAGTCTATCAGCCTTATCAAGAAGGCAAAGAAATTTATTGGTGGTGTGAAAGATGATGAGGAAAAGGATTATTCTTTTCCTTATGATCTTAATGAACCAAGCTGGGCCTGTGAGGAACACTGCTGCAATGAATCCTAGTCATTACAAGACATTACAGTGGAAAATAATGTTATTAACTGGCTCAAGACCAGACTCAGACTGTACCCAGTTTTATGTGAGGCTAAGGCTTATATAATTATATAAGGTTTCCTGCATGGATGGCAAAATAGTTTTGTCATTCAAATGCGGAGTAAGGGATGAGTCTTGTGAAAGATAGCTGAAACCCAAAGTATGTGTCATTGAGTCAAAACTTTATATTTGTAAACTGAAATTTGAGAATGGACAGTGGATTAAATTGAAGGATGGGGGGACTTGTATGTTTTTCAATAATGTCCCGATAATTTAAACTAGGGAGCTCCATTCATATCCTATAGGGGGGTATAGTGGACCTGGTTATGTGCCATATAGTTGAGAGCGATGCAAGCAAAAACAATATATGCAGAGCAGTGTTCCCCACAGGCCACAGCAAAAATATGGGCCCCAACTGCACCCTGCCCTACCCAAATGTTCAGAAGGTAAGTTGTACCCAGTTCTGCCATTGATGCAAGAAAATTTATGTAATCGTTAGTTTCTCTTAATATTTAGATGTACTATCAACATTAAAAATATTGTAGTCTCTCATCTTCCTGTTTTTAATCTGTGACAATCAGTTTTGTGGATCCAATGGAGGTATAGTTGCGAGCAGCAATTGGTATCCCCTTCTTGGCTAAAACCATAGTCAGAGAAGAGCATGGAATCGAACAACCCCTCCTGCCACCCACCACCCTCACCCACCCTCAACCACAACTCCTACACACCCCGTTTAGAAAGTTGCTGGGTGGGCTTGATAGGACTGAAGTATTGATGTTCATATCTATGATTAAACATTCACTGAAATACCAATACACACCAGGATTTAAGTTGCAATAATGTGTTAGTGTGGCATTATGGAGATAACAAATCAATATCTATAAAAGTGAGGCATCTGTCTGTGTGTTTGTTTGTCTGTGCATTTTTCTCCCAAACCAAAAGAAATAGACGGTACAAACCATATATATTCTAAAAGGGACAGCTTAGGTACAGTTGCCGAAGAAAAGACTGCAACCAAATTTGCTGGTGTGTGGCAATATCTGACAGCTGGTCCAAAATAAACACTCATTTTTTATCAATGGATCGCTCAGAACCTATAACCGTTGTAAGGATGAATGTAAATAGTTGATGCCAATAACATCCATCCATACAAAGGTTGTAGGTTCTGAGTACTGAGTAATCCATTGATAAAATATGAGTGTTTACTTTGGAGCAGCTGCCAGATATTGCTACACACCAGCAAATTTGGTTGCAGTCTTTTCTTGGGCAACTGTACATAAAAATTTCACATTTCGAAGATTACAGTACCCTCTGAAGCTATCATTTGGAATCATCATCATCATCATCATCATTTTCGTTTAACGTCCGTATTTTCCCATTTAGGATGGGGTTGGACGGGCGATGACTGCTCTCCACATCTGTCTATCTTGTACCATATGTTCTTCTATTCCCATTTAATTTTCCACTTTTTCTTGGGTCTTCCCACCGGTCGCCGGCCCTCGACTCTCACCTCCTCCACCTCACTCAACACACACCCCTCCGCTCTTCTCATGTCCAAACCATCTCAGTCTTCTCTGCCTCAACCTAACAGAAAGGTCTTCAACCCCACACATCTCTGCCACTTCACTGCTAGACCTCCCATCTTGCCACCTTATTCCTGCTATGTATCTCAGCATTCTACGGTCACAGCTGCGTATAACCTCCATCAGTCTGTTTGTCAATGCCCATGTTTCTGTTCCATACATAAGAGCAGGTCTCACACAGGCTTCGTATGTCCTTCCTCTGGTCTTCAGCCCTATGCTGCGGTTCACCAATAAACTGGCCATTTCTCGCCTTCTTCCCATGCAGTTGCTACTCTCGCTCTTACCGCTCTTTCCACTCCTGCTTCACAGTCCAACACATCTCCCAAGTAGCAGAACTGTTGCACTTCCTCTAACACGCCTCCATTTACCATCAACCCGGCATCCTCTTCATCACCATCACTATCACTACCCATCCCCTCCCTCACACATCTAGGACATACAAAGTTCCGCATACCTCGGAGAATTATCAAACCCGAGCATCGTTGGTGACACCATTTATTACACTCAGTACACAGCACTGAGTTTGTTCCCACTCCTCTTCCACAACATCCACATGGCCATCTTCCTGACTGGATTAATTTTCGAGCCTTGTTTCCAGTCACCATCATTTTTGTCTTTTCCATGTTTATTTTCAGCCCCCTCTGTTCCATCGTTTCCTTCCACCTGTTAAACATATTTGTTACTTCTTCCTTTGATTCTGCTGTCAAGACCAGATCATCGGCATATAGCAGTTCCCACGGACCGTTTCCTCTTGCCAATTTAGTAGCCTCCTCCATTACTGTGATGAAGAGTAGTGGACTTAAGAGCTGATCCCTGGTGTACTCCCACTCCTATGTCAAACTCCTCTGATGTTCCTGCCTTTGTTTTCACCCTTGACCTTGATTCCACATACAGAGACATGACTGCAGCCACAAGCCTTTCTGGCACTTTTTGTCTCCTCAGCGCCCACTCAATCGCTCTCCTTGGCACTCGATCAAATGCCTTCTCGAGGTCCACAAACACATGGTACAACTTCTTCTTCTCACTGAACTTTTCCTGCATTTGCCTCACTATAAAAATTGCATCTGTTGTTGACTTTCCTGGGCAAAATCCAAACTGTCGACTATCTACTTTTATCAGTTTCCTCAACCTCTCCTCCAATACCTTCTCAAATAGTTTCATTCCATGCTCCAATAGTCTAATTCCTCTATATTTTCCACACTCCAGGGCATCTCCTTTTCCTTTATATATTGGGACAGTCTCACTACTTTTCCAGCCTTCAGGAATTTCTCCCTCATCAACTATACTTCTAAATACTCTTGTTAAATCTCCTAAAACACCTGCTTTCTTTATCAAGTCACTTGTCATTCCCGTTGGACCTGCCGCTCTTCCATTTTTCATTCCTTTTAATGCTCTCTTCACTTCCTCTTCTGATATTTCTTCTATTGGTCCTTCTACCATGTCCGTCTCTTCCAGCATTGTGTTCATTTTCCTCATTTAACAAGTCTTCAAAGTAACATCTCCACCTCCCAAATATCTCTTCTGTATTTATCTTGATAACTCCCCTTTCATCCTTTATATACTTTGCTCCCGTTACATCTTTACTTTCTCTCTTCATTTGCTTTGCAATTTTAAACATTTCTTTTTGCTTCTCACTACTATTCAGTTCTTCACTCCAATTTTCCCATGCCAGCCTCTTTGCTCTGGCTACTTCACTTTTTGCCTGTCTTGTTTTCTCTTTATATTCTCTTTTATCTTCTTCATGACATCCGTAGGGCTTGATCTCTGAAAATCTAGCCTTCACACATGGGCAGCTCTATGTTGCACCTTTACGTATTGGAAATGCAGAAAACATCTATATATTGACTCCAAACCAGGAGAAATTTTTTTTTGTGTAGCCTACACTCAAGTTTTGCAATGAAAGTTTGGCCACAACATAGAAAAGTTTGTTTTATACAAGTTTTTTCAGTACATCCTTTACCCGCCATGCTACGATATCAGCTCACAAAAACAAAACTTAAAAAAAGAAAGTATTGCGGCGGGTAAAGGATTGAGCAAAAAGCCCTGTGTGTAAACCATGCTGAAATACGAAAAATAAAAAATAAATTAATTGTGGTTATTCTTCCTGGCACTCTACCTAATCACTTCAAGTTTGGTTGGACCAGCTAATCGGGCCAGGTACTGTAAGTTCATAATAAGGCAGGCAAAAAAAGAGAAAAAATAGAAACAACCAGAAATCTAACAATTTACTGATTTTAATGTCACTATATAATTTGCACATGCCAAGTGAATGTGTTATTCCAATAATATATGATATACCATATTACAATCCATTACCACCACCATCCGAACACTCCGCTGTAGTGCCAACAAACAAAACCTCGAACACGAATGAATCCACCAATATGTTGAGAACTGCATATTGCTTTGCCATACCACACTGCAGATGTGCAAATAGTATCAGGATCAGCAATATTTTCTTTTTTATCTAGTTTCTGTATTGGCCACGTGAAAATATGGACGATATAGCACCCCTTATCTGGTTTACTTAATATGCGAATCAAGAATATAAGCATGTTTCTTGACAATAATTAACATGTGATTATGATATTACATACTAGAAGCGATACCTGACATTGTCCGGGGATCTATCTATCTATCTATATCTATCTATCCATCTATATATATATATATTTATATCCTACTCCCGCACCCCCACCCCCCCGACCCCCCTGTGCATGAGACAGAGAGAGAGGACTATTAATAATGGTTCCTGCCCAGCCCTTGTGTGGATTCGAACCCCCCCCCCCCCCCAACCCCCCATTGATCATTTTAAAACATTTTTTTTGTAATCCTAGAACACTCCCCAGTCATCAGTGATCAAACTTATGTAAAAATTATTACTCTAGGTAATAGGTAAAAAGGATGAGCGTGTGCATAGCGGCTAAACAGACAGACACACAGACAGAGTGTTTGATATATTAGACTAGCAGCGATACCCGACGTTGTCCGGGGATCTATCTATATATCTCTATCTATCTATTTATCTATCTATCTCTATCTATCTATTTATCTATCTATCTATCAATTTATCTATCTATCTATATCTATCTCTCTATCTATATCTATCTCTCTCTCTATATCCATCTATCTCTCTATCTATATCTCTCTATATATATCTATCTATCTATCTCTATCTATCTATCTCTATCTATCTATCTATATATATCTATCTCTATCTATCTATCTTTTTCTCTATCTATATATATATATCTATCAATATATCTATCTATCTATCTATCTCTCTAACTCTCTATTTAGAGAGAGAGAGTGTGTGTGGAAGAGAGAGAGAGAGCATGTAGTCTTCTGTCATCGTATGAGGTTTTCTTTAATTGTTTCAGGGGATATTATTATTATTTATTTTTTTTACTTTGATGCTCTTCTCATACGCTTTTGCGTACACCTAGGAGGGTCCCGTTTTCAGTTCCTGGTGTGTAAATTCAAGCTTTTTCATTCTGTAAGAATTTTTTTTGTCTACATGAAAGTTGAAAATTGACAAAATTGACCACCATTTGTCAGCTGGGGGTGAGAAAAAAGAAAAAAGTCGTTTTTAAGGGGTTAATCATTGAAAAAAAAAATTATAGGGCCAAGATACTTTCCAGGTTTTAGCCATAAAACGAATGTAAAAATTATTACTCTAGGTGAAATGATGCGGCTGTGCATAGCGGCTAAATAGACAGACGCACAGACAGAGTGTTTTATATATTAGATTACAGTATCATTATGTATGAATTAATACCCAACATGATATCCCACCCCACAATTCTTTCCCTTTCATCTTTGTCATAAAAAAGTTATCTCATTCTGTCTGATATCAAATTTTGCAAAATATAATAAGCCAACTGTCAGATTGGAAAGTGCTCACTGCCAAAAACCAGAGACTGTTCCACTCCCACTCCCCCGGGAGGTAAGGAAACGATAGTGGGTATGATTTTTGGGGAAAGGAAAAAAATAGTTGAAAATTCTGTCGGGTAGTAATTCATACATAATGATACTGTAATATCTAATCATATCATATATATAATGACCAGGTTAATTAGTGTCATGAAACATGCTTATCTTGATTCACATATGTAAACCAAATAAAGTGTGCTATATTGTCCATATATTCACATGGCTGATAAGGAAACTAGATACAAAGAAAAATACTGCTGATACCGATACTATTTGCACATCTGCAGTATGCTATGACAAAACAATATTCAGTTCTCAAACGTGCTGGTTAATTTTTTCGTGTTTGAGGTTTTGTTCGTTAGCACTACATTGGAGTGTAAGGCAGCTTCCATACTAGGGGCAATGATGCGGTTGGTGGAACATCGGGTTGTGTTGCAGGGATGTAATCATGTCCACACTATACAAGACAGTTACACGGCGTGCCCCCAGTATCTTACGTACGCCACCACCCTGGCAGGCAGTGTGGTTGTGTTGGTGTGTTTGTGTACACATATAGACAAGTGTATTTGTAAATAATTTATTGTCTAAACTATACTAAACTCTTGAACTATGTAGAGGCAGCAATCCATACTATTTATAAACTATGAGTTAATCCAATGAATGCAATATAATTATTATATTCATTAGTAATAATAATATTATTATTGTCCAGTCCTAACTGCATAATTATTTGCATTATTTGACTGGGAGTGAGAGGAGACCGGACATTTATAGATGTTGTGTACAGTTAGCAGCACATAACATGGTGAGGAAGAAAAATGAAGCGGCGCACACCTGCTTCCGAGATGCAATGCGTGACTATAGAGTTCCTTAAGTCCGCGGTTTTAGGGCGCTACCACCCAAATGGCTAGATTTACTTGTGGAGTGTTGCCAACAGCCTTGGGGGCATCAAATCCAGCTCGCAGCAACACCGCCCAGACTCATAACCCAAAGTGTGGATGCGGCTTTAAGGTGGTGGTGGTGATGGACAGTTCTATATCATATATTATTGGAATAAAACTTTAACTTGACATGTGCAAATTATTTAGTGACATAAAAATAAGTAAATTGTTAGATTTATGATTTTTTTTTTTTTTACCTGCCTTTATATGAATTTGTTATTTCCATATTGCCACGTTAACACATTATTGCAGATTACCTCCTGGTGTGTTATGGATGGTATTGGTAATTCAAGTGAATGTTTAATCGTAGATATGAACATCAATACGTCAGTGCCATCACGCTTACCCAGCAACTCCCTTAAGGGATACTGTGAAATATTAAGAAAATTGGAGGTAAATGAATCCCTCATATATTTTCATGAAACACATACTGTACACCTATAATATGAAGGGAATGTGTTTCATGGCATAGTCAGCAGGAATCCGAAGCCTTCAATTCTCATACACTGTCACAGGTTCCTTAATGGGGCTGGGTAGGGGTGGAGGTGAGGATGGAGTGTGCAGGAGGTGGGAGGGGTTGTTCGATTCCATGCTCATCTCTGACCATGGCTTCAGCCAAGAGGGGGGATACCGATTGCTGCTCGCGACTGTACATCATGGATGACTTGTGGGATAATTGAATAATTATTTGTAATACACTTAGGATATGAGAATAAATTTCAAGTCAACTTGATTTTTCCTGTTAATAGTATGAGTTCTCTACTAATGTATGTAATCTCCTATAGTAAGAAATATCAGTAGCTCATTTCTGTAGTGACACACTATGGTTTGGGGTTTATTTGCCCTTCTCTTAATTGTACAGTTTCATGGAAAAACTGCTGATTCTTTCCATATGGTACCATGGGTTGCATAATTCCATATCATTTTGAGCAAAACCTGGTAAATAACAAAAAAATTATCTTAATTATCAGTTAGTTCCTGCACTAACAACTTTCATATGGTTTCACATAGTGAAATCCATTTTTTTTATTTACTGTTCTGTAAATACCAAATATTCCATTGTTATAACATGCATGCCACAACATTTACCAAAAATAAGTGACAAGAAAATTCCATATAGCTATCTAACTGGCTTTCTGCCCTCTTAGCTTTATTACTCCCTCACCTGTTAGACTTGGTGGTTAAAAAAAATTCTTCATGGTGGTTAGGCCAGCTGTATAAGTAGTTCTCAAATACAGAATACAGTAGTAAGATAATCTTGTGTTTGAAATTTTAAATGTATAGTTCAAAGGTGAACATCATCATCATCATCACCCCGGGTTTCCCCTCAAGGGGGGTCGGGTCGCCTCGACACTGCTCTCCATATTACCCGGTCACCAACTCTATTTAGGTCAACCTGTCTGCCATCATCTCTAACTCAATCCATCCATCGCTTCCTCAGTCGGCCTCTCCTTCTTGTGCCCACTTCTCTGTATTCTGCTGCCCATCTCACCAGGTCATCCTCAGTTTTCCTCTTCACGTGTCCATACCATCTCAGTCTGCTCTCTCTTATTTTCTCTCTCATTTCCACGACCTTTACCTCCTGTCTTATATTTTCGTTTCTTATTCTGTCCCTTCTCGTCACTCCTCTAATTGCTCTCAAGCATCGCATCTCAGCCATTTCCAGCTTCTTAATGTGCTCTTCTTTCACTGCCCATGTCTCTGCTCCATAGAGGGCTGCTGGTCTTACCATGGTCCTGTACACTTGAGCCTTGAGCCTCAACGGCATTCGTCTGTCATAGATAACCCCACTCACGTTCCTAAATGCATTCCCCATCCCTTGTAGCCTTGCTTGCACTTCTCTTTCCAGGTCTCCACTCTCTTGTATCCAGCTTCCCAAGTATTTGAAGGCTTGTATTTGTTTTAGTTGCTGGCCATCTACTACTATCTGAAGTTGTGGGACTTTTTGTTCTCGTGTTGCTACCATTACTTCAGTCTTTCCTTTGTTCATTTTCATACCATGTGCTTCAAGTTGGTTATACCACATACCTACTGCATGCTGTAGTTCCTCTCTCGTGTTGGCCCCTAGTGCAATATCATCTGCATACACCACTTTCTGTCCTTGTTCCATGGGACACTGCTTACTGATGTGATCCAACAATATGATAAACAGTAGTGGGCTCAGTGCTGATCCCTGGTGCAGTCCCACTTGCACTTCAAAACTATCTGTTTTTCCGAAGCAGGTCCTCACTCTTGTACGCGGTGTCCTGTACATAGCCATTACCATCGTTATCAGTTCTTCCGGGATTTGGTACTGCCGTAGTACTGGTGGAATCATTGCTCGGTGTACTTTATCATATGCCTTTTCTAGGTCCAAAAATCCCCAGTAGCTTTCCTGTCCAAATTCCAGCTTCCTCTCTATCCTCTGTCTTACTATAAATAGCGCGTCTGTTGTTCCTTTCCCACTCCTGAACCCAAACTGTTCCTCCCCCAACTGCGGCTCCACTATATCTCTTATCCTTCTGTCTAGTATTCTTTCTAAACACTTCATCATTTGTGATTGAAGCTTGATACCCCTGTAATTACCACATTCATGGATGTTTCCCTTGTTTTTGAAAATTGGCACCAATATTGATTAAAGGTGAACATCATAGTCCATGATATTTGATAATTGTGATATTCTTGGTGAAAGTTTGGTAAGGTGGTTGCATTATAATTATCGTCTGGTGCTTGTGTTTGTCCAGAATATATATTGAAAAAATTCAGAATTGATTTTCATGTAACATAGTAGCACATGTACTGTACTTAGTTCTTATGGCTTTAATGTTCCCTTTTAAGACAATTATTAACACAAGCTAGCTATTTATTTTTTGTGGGATAAATGTGGTAAAAACTATCAAAGTCAATTCCTTGCAGGCTGTTAGTACTGTATGTGAAAATAAATGAAATTGTGGTGAGGTCATTTGGAATCAGTTAGTTATTTCTATTCAGTTTCTATGTTGCCATGATCATCGTTAATTTCCTTTAGTTTTATATATTTTTTATTAATTTTTGTCTTAAAATTTACAGGAGCTTTGTGGCTGAAATGTCCTTCTATGTGAAGCAGCTTCATAGAGGTAAGTACAATATACTGTATTGTATGTGAAGGCATTGGGAATTGGAAAGCCTAGTTTGTGTCTTGTTTCACTCTTCATAAATTACTAACTACTGTACTCTCTATATTCTACTATTAGTCATGTGGCAACAAAATATTGATAATATATATTTGGTACATAGAAAATATTCATGATGTCATTGCCGAGCCCTTCTTGCGTCGTGATTGGCTCGTGCTGGCTGATACATCTACCCGTTGATTGGCTGGCTGGGGGTATGGTGCCGACTCAATATGCAGTTCGTAATAATGCTCCCGGGGCAGAATGGCCTCGTGCCCCACAGACCCCTGTTACACTCTGGTTACAGTGAAAAAACAAATTAAGATAAAGGAGGGGCTGGCCCTAAATGCCTGGGCTACTGAAGCACATCCCAGGGAAATGGGACCAGGGCTTACTGGACCAGGGAGTCTGGGGGCCTTCGACCGCCAGGGAGATTGGGGGGAAGGCTTTGATCGCACAACCAGTGCTGTGGGCCCAAGTCCACTTTACCACAAGAACTACAAGTGGGGCCGTACCTTCCATGAGACCAGCCCTGAAGGGACCATAATGGTCTGCTGGCCTGAGTACTTGGAGCAGTTATTATATAGCTGGTTTCTTATGGCTACACATTTTATACCCTTCCAGATGTATATGCTCGGGAGACAGGATCCAATAAACAAGCGGCCAGTAAGAGTTGCTCCCTGTCCATTGTGCGGCAGCTCTACCATCTCAACGTAATTGAGGCCTTCTCTGGCACCCTTAAGAAGAAGGATAGTGAGCAACTGGGACCATACAAAGTGGCAATGGCACCAGAATTACTTACTCAACTTGATGCTGCAATCAAGCTGTGTGGGGTGGAGCCCGTCTATCCAGTAAGTTGGAGAAATGGGCTAGTTGTTTGCCAATTGTATTATGAAAATTGTGGTTTAAGTTGTGTTTATAAAGTGCATGATTAAGTAGCTTCAGTTGAATAGGCCCTCATATAGCCGATTTTGCTCGTGCGCCAGGGAAGGTAAGTTTAAAATAGCCTGAGCTTTAAAGGTTAATGTAATACAGTTACTGGCTGTGTAGTATGAAGTGGGCAGTATTATATCACCAGGCTAGACATTGAGCTACATTGGTGAGAGTAGTGAACCCTTAAATTTCCAGGTGATTTAATGAGCCTTTCTCTCAGTTGCCAAACAGGCTGTATTATTCATGTTTCATCAAGGCTAATTTTGTTTTTATATTTTTAAAAAGCTTGAATTTACACACCAGAATATGTATTTATGAATCTCATATGTCAAATTTCCCCCCCGAAGTAGAAGATTTGATTTACAATATGCTAGCACTACAGTGATTCCTGATTTATACACTATAGAATACATAGTCATATTGAAAGACAAAAAGGATGGTAAGGGCTTTGTTTACAAGCACTACAATCCACATATACAGTGAAAATTGGCTCTGTCAATCATAGTTTGTGTAGAGCCTAATAAAAATACTGTAACACCCTAGTGGGTACTCACATATATATCAAGCCATGTTGAGCTTATGTAGATCAATGCATATATCACCATAGTTCAGTCCAGTAGGGATATTCACCACTATCATACACACTTATAAACATATAATGATCTTTACACACATACAATATTTATGTTTGTCCGTTTCCCTTCAGTGATTTTTAAAAGGGCTGGTGCTATCATGGTAGGAAGGCTCTGCTTGCTATATAACAAACGTGGCAGAAATGAGTACAGGTATACACTTGATAGTGAACATGAATTTCTTTCTTTGATTAGTCTTAATTTACATTTTCAGTCATGCACATTTTCTTTTGATGGCAATATGGATTGTAGATAAATGAGCAAAAGGCCATCTACCTATAGTGTACAAGTCTGACAAAATTGGGGAAGAGAAAGGTGTAGCTGACATGTGTGGGTAAGGTAATGTATTATAATGTGCAGGAAGTCTTTTGAATTTGAAATGTCACTTTTCCATTGTAATCCTGAATAAGTCCCTTACATTAGAAATGGTAGAGGAAGTACTATTTAAATAATTTGTTCATATATAATCCGTTGATCCTCTTTCAGAAGAGTTAAAAAAATAGCCTTATCTAGAGGGAGTTAGAAGGACAGTGCAAAATTGCACAAATAAAAAAATGATGAGTATATAAACCACAGAACCCATTCATGGTGAATTTGTAATATGAGTTTAACTAGGATAAAATTGAATATATTTAATAAGAATGATTTGTCTCCCAATCAGGGTGAAAACGCTCCCCAAACTATGAACATGGTGCCAGAGATGAACGTAAAGGATGGACTTGGCGAACAGAGACCCCCAGCACAGCCTGGTGGTGTAGTGTCATGGTCACCTCCACAGCCTAACTGGAACCCTTGGACTGCTTGCAATATGGATGAAGGCCCTCTTGCCAAGGTGCGTAGTTCTCTTTAGTCACCACAGTATTTAGGACTAAAGGAGGCTATGTGTTTTGGGTATATTAGAGGGCTAATCAGTATGTGGGTAGGAGACCGTTTCATAGCATGGTTTGGTAATATAATTGGTAACCACACAGTTCCCAGACATAAAAAGGTTTCTTTAAGAGTAACGGAGGCTATTTGTTTGTGGCCAACCAACCGCATCATCTGCGTACATCAGGTATGAAAGAGACCAGTTATATAGTAGTGAGAGTAACCAAGAAGTCATTATCAATGCTGATGCACTTACAAATCTACAGGTCCAGTTGGCATCATAAGATTGCTTCATTTCCACCTCTATGTATGAGCTACTGTGATGTAACACAGTTTGAATGTGGAGATGATAAATATACTTCTCACATGGTTGTTGTTGAAGTTCCTCAAGCTGTCTGGCTGAGCAGCCCCAAGCCTTTGAGGAAGGCAATGGCCTGAACCGGGCTTTTCCACAACCTCATAGTGCACAGTACAGTTAAACCTCGATATATCGGACCTCGCTACAACGGATTTTGGATACAACGGAAACAATCCTCTGGAGATTTTTTTTTTTTTATAATTTGTCTGAATTTTGGTTTCTCTATTTTTTCTATTATATTTTTTACATTATACAGTAGGTATTTACACATCATTACAGACCTATTTATGTATATATACAGTTGACTCTCGAATAAATCCGAGGAGTACTTATACAAAACGAGTGAAATCATAATGAACATGTCAGGAAATGATATCACTCATCTGTGAAGCGTGTGTGTGTGTGTGTGTGTGTTGCCACCACTTCTCCCGCGCTCCTTCCCCCCCTATCCTCGGTCTCAATTCACCTGCCCTGTCAACTTGTGTGACTATCTCGTTTTTAGTAATAACGAGTTAACCACTAGCTTCAACATTCATGCCAGGTGGTGCATTTACAAAACAGAAGGCCATATCCTTCGATAGGAAGAAGGAAGGTGTTTCTCGAATAGATAAAGGAGAAGGAAACACCAGAGTATAGTATGGCTAATAAAATGTAAACAATCGATATCTCGTTATCTTCCCCCTTCCCCCTACCACCTCCACCACTACCATGCATGCTCATCTCTCGACCACACAAGGTAAATAACATTTAGGTACATTATTTACACATCACCACATACCTATTTATGTAGATATATCTGTATTTTGTGTTACTTTTTGTACATACACTTTTTTTTTTTTTTTTTTTTTTTTAATTTCGTAAAAATTTGTCGCTATAACGGTCAAACGGCATTTACGCACACCCTTTCCCCCTTATTAGTCCGTTATAACGAGGTTTAACTGTACATAATTCCTTTAGGTCGAAATATTGTAACAGTACTTTATGGCAATTAATTAAAGATTTTTTTTTTTTTTTTCTATTTAATTACAGTACCATAATAAATAATTTTGTATGCAGTGCTTATGTTTAGCAATGTTTATTCAATCTTATTTTAATTTTAATTTGTGAATTTGTGATTATAGTAAATATATGTACTGTATATATATAGTTGTGAATTTTGTTCTTTACAGCTGTTGAGTCATTAAACTTTTTTATTTTCAGATGAGTTTAGATGAAATAAGTGTGCAGTTGCAAAAAACACACCAAGAACGTCTTCAGTCTGATAATGTACTGCAGAAAATGATACAAAAAAGATCAGAGTTGCCAGTGTTTCCAATGAAGCAGGAGATAATGAATGCTATCTATGATAATCCTGTCACCATCATCAGAGGAAACACAGGTTGTGGCAAAACCACCCAGGTGGGCAGTCTAGTTTAATGTGCTTTACTATACTGTACTTGTTAATTAATAAAAGTACACAGAATTAAAGAGGTGTAGGTTTCATCTTTCTATCATCATCATCAATACCCCATATCCCTTTCTAAACTTTACTTAAGTTCCATACCATTTTATTGTCCTTCTATTGTTTAGTATTCCCCTCAGTTAATGAGAGATGTAGAGTAGGATTATATACGAGTTTCCTAAGTGTAAATATTAACAGATGCATTCCTTTTAATAATCAGAATACAAAGTCACTTTGTTACTTGTAATTTGCATAAGTTTGTAACTAAGATAAGAGGAAATATTTTGGAGGTTTGCAGTGTGAAATATTTTTCTGTGTGTAGAGAGATGTATAGTAAGAATTACATATCCCTTTGTGATAGTTCTTACCTTGACTTTCTCATTGAACATCCCAGGTGTGCCAGTTCATCTTGGACGACTACATTCAATCTGGTTCAGGGGCGTATTGCAACATAGTGGTGACTCAGCCCCGGCGCATTTCAGCTGTGTCTGTAGCTGACCGCATTGCAAATGAGCGTGGAGAAGAGTTAGGCCAGAGTTTAGGATACTCTGTCCGCTTTGAGTCAGTACTCCCACGGTCCCATGCTTCAGTGCTCTTTTGTACTGTAGGTGTCCTGCTTAGGAAGCTAGAGGCAGGGCTTAGAGGAGTGTCTCATGTCATTGTGGATGAGATTCATGAGAGAGACATCAACACTGATTTTGTGCTAATTGTGCTCAGGGACATGGTAAGTAAGGCAATGTTCTGGTGACCAGTGGGTTTGTCTCATAAATTTTACAATTATAGTCATATAGCATTATATTTACAAATTTCACCATTTTGAAAATATTGCAAAACAGCAACAGTTTTTTCCTACAGTGAAGACATGTAAGAAGCATGTAAGGCAAATTCAATTTCATCATATTAAGTATAATTTGACTAAACTTTTTGAATAATTATAGTTTAAGCAATGTATGGAGTCTGGTGCATTTTTCTTGAGTTATAATTTGAAAGCTCTTTACATGTTACTTTCTTTCACTCACAGACTTAAGGTAACAGAGTTAGAAAGGAAGCATTTGTATATGGTGAGCCAACTTTACCGCCTTCAGTATCAATATCCCCTTTCCTCTCCCATCACCACCCTATTCTTGTCCAGCACTCCTACCAGGGGAAAATACTCTTGTGCCACTATCTCCAGATTGTAATACAGTACAGTAACTGTACAAAGAAAAGCCAATACACTATGAAGTTGCTGCTGTACTGTAATGCCAGCAAAATGATTAAAGAAACAATGTGACCTTTATTTATATTGATTAATAATAATAATAAATTTTAACTATGATTACATTTGTAGATAGATAGACTTAATAATGCAGATATGCAAATGTATGTTAATATATGAATCACCGCCTCTTACTTTTCATCAGGTGCGAGCATTCCCAGATCTGAGAGTCATCTTAATGTCTGCCACCATTGATATCACCTTGTTCTCCGAGTACTTCTCCAATCCCTTCATTATTGAGGTGCCAGGCCGAGCTCACCCAGTCTCAGAATACTTCTTAGAGGATGCCATTGAACTTACTCATTTCATCCCTCCTCTAGATACAAGGAAGCGTACTAAGGGAAAGGTATGTATTTCAGTGAAATGCTTAAAAATGGCAACTAATAAAATTAATAGTATATTTCTAGATAGAAAATACAAGTACAAAAAGCAGCAATGATACAACTAGGTTCTAGAGTTAAGCATTTTATAATCAAGGTTTATCTCAACAGGGCCAAAGTTTCATATGATTGTTATATTTGCATTTATTTAATTTTTATTATACTTTGCCACATAGAGTTTGCAATATCCCAAGGAAAAGCACCATTACCTGTCAGTATTTCTTTCATTTACAAAATTATTATTTATAATATTCATAACTTACCTCTTCTATCTTTTTTGTCACTGGAAGGAAGAGCCTCTACCTGGGGAGGAACCAGAAGAAAACCTGAATGTTGTTTCTGCTAGTGGGTACTCAGAGCAAACTTCACGTTCCCTCTCGTTGCTTAATGAAAAGGACATGAGCTTTGAGTTGGTGGAAGCCATTCTAAAGTATATTGACACACTAAACACTCCAGGGGCAGTCCTGGTGTTTCTCCCGGGCTGGAACCTCATCTTTGCCCTTATGAGGCATTTGAATGAGCACCCTGTATTTGGTGAGCTACTTATCATTAAGAATTATTTTTACTTAAAAAACTTATAAAGTCTAGAGAATTTGTAGGTGATTATGAATGCAGCCAGGCCCTTTGTCATCCAGTACTGTAATTAAATCATGAAAAGTTATTATTTGTGTCTTATAATTTCTGAACTTTCATTGTCAGTTGATAAACAAGTACAGGAGAGCCTCAATTATCCGGCGTCTACGGGGATTTTAAATGTAATACTTGAATAACCCCCATTTTCTATTGTTGTGCGCCATACATAAGTATAGAAGTATATACCTAATGTAGCGTGGTTTGCACATACGTTAATGATACAACATGCATAACGATTTATGCAATGTAGTCTACAATGTACAATAATTCATCATTGTAATGTGTACACACCATTTATTTGTCGATGCTTCAGTTGGATGCAATAATCCACCTATCCACACACCCATAAGCTATCTATCTATCTATCTATAGCTCTGGCACCTCGCTCCCTCTGGGAACTCCCCCCAAGGGGGTGGCCATGGCAGAAGAGTCTCCATCTTTCCCTGTTCAAACACTCCCTCCTTACTTGGTCCAGCCCTCCCCTCTCCCTCACGTTTCTCTCCTTTCTCACCCATAAGCCACTCTACCTTTACTATACGTGTAGCTTGTTGTACTTTATCTTGATGCAAATAAACTTTTGTTGATAAGAATGATAAACTTAGGTTTATTGAATTGTAGAACTTAAATGTTAACCACTGCTAAAATTGTTGTATCCTTGTAACTAATGTTACGTTCAGTACATTATTATTTTTTTCTTTTTTCTCTTGTTTTCTGTTAGTTATTTAATGTATTTATGTATTATACATGATCACTCATCATCATCATATTATTATCCATATTAGATTCAGATTCAGAGGGAGGGCTGGGTGTGGGGTGCTGAGTTGAGGGTGACGTAAGCTTATTATCGCGAGTGGCTAGGCTGGACTCAATGTTGAAAGGTGCAGGGAAAATTTCTGTTTTAGGGAATTTTGAAGTCCACACAGGGAAATTATATAAAGATTATTCAAGAGTAAACAGGGAAATTTCTACCTGACGAAATACCAAAAAGACCGTCAATGTTCAAGAGTAAATGTTATGAGTAAATGGAATTATTGAGGTAAAAATAAAGGTGAAGTTAGGTAAATAATGTCAAGCAGACCTGGTAACACTATAGGCTGGTTGACTGGCTGAGAGTTGAACAGGCTGAATGGGGGAGACTGGTGGAGAAACTGATTTTGCTAGTGTACTTGCTGGTTTAGATGTTGATGATTCACTATCTGGGAATCCCAATAATGAATATCCATCTATCTATCTATAGCTCTGATGCCTCTCTCCCTCCGGGAACTCCCCCCAAGGGGGTGGCCACGGCAGAAAATTCTGAATTGCCTGCTGCTCGCACAATGAAGCACTCATGTGGACGCCCTTTTCTTGTCTGTTTTCTGTTTCACTGTCAATACCACTCTCTTACACTTGGATTTACTCTTATTGGCAAGTGTAACAAGAACCATGGCTATTACGTATTCCACAAAATATTCGGGTAAATCGATATGAATTATTGTGTAGCGGCGCGGACACTGTTTACGCATCAAAACAAAGGCGGTAACTAGCAAATTAGGGGTGCTCACTGCGCTAGTGCACTCCATTTAGAACGGAGGTAGAGTGGAACAGTTATTAAATTAATCGGACATGATGGTTGTGCGGTAAATTTGAAATTCTGATTAATTTCTGCATTTACCTCGGTTGATTGATTTTAGAATATTTCTTTAACTTGCCCGGTTAAGCGCCAATTCCAGTTCATTGGCTCCCGGATAATTGAGGCTCCTTTGTAATGCTAATACATATTTGTTTTAATTATGTAATTCAGTAGTGCTTTGTGTTTTTTTACTACTATATAGACCAGTGGTTCCCAACCTTTTTTCTGTAATTTCCCCCTGCACCTAATTCAACCATCCAGATTTCCCCCTTCATGTGTATGAGAGAAAGAACAGTTAAAACAGCAAATTATATCTTTAATCACGAATCAGTAACCGCTTCATTTGAGCGTGGGAAAAAAATATCTCCAAGGTTAACTATACCATTTCCCGGGCGTTACATAACTACTGATAATTTCCAGAATTTTAATTCCAGACTAGAATTTCCCCCCTGAAACATCCAAATTTCCCCCCTGGGGGAAATTTCCCCCCGGTTGGGAACCACTGATATAGACAGATAGAAATAGCGATAGATAGACAGATAGAAATAGCTAGATAGATAGAGGCTAGTGGAACACAAATTTTGACCTTCCTTTCTTCCTTCTTTCCTTCCTAACTTCTTTCCTTCCTTCCTTCCTTCCTTCCTTCCGTCCTTCCTTAGTCATATTTGAATGTATCATTTATTGGGAAAGGGTTGCATGTCCAGATCCTGAGTGATGAGCTTTGGAATATTAAAGCCATGCTTTCTCATCACTTTAGTGTAACAGGTTTAATGCTAGTGTGTAAAAATTGAATTAGAACAACAGTGAAGTCCCCACAAGGTAGCATTATACTGTAGAACTCCACCCATCTTGGCATGTTAAATCTAATTTATCAAATATTGCTCTCAAGAAGATTGTTGCAATATTGAACTGATTGTATTTCAGAATGATAGTCAATGTCCAGATTGCTTGATAGTAAGACCATCCATTTGATGGTGAATGGCAGTTTCTTGGGTGAAGTCATCAAACAAGAGTTTTCCTTCAAATCGTGTGTTAACTCGCTCATGAATTGCTTCTTTTTTTAAAGTTAATACTTCATTCAGGATATTATACTTCACAAAGTTGTTTATTATCATAGACTATTCCAGGCAGGTTCCACCCCACAGACTGTATGATTTAAATGATGCACCACTACCTTAAAGACAGATACACACCAAAGGTACAAGGTTCTGCAACTCTCTTGAAATTTTTGTTCTCTTATAGACATGGGACCCATTATGAGTGTTTCTGAATTATAGTATTTAAATCTCAGATATTATATGTTTTTGGATATGAAAGTAGACGGGTGGATTTTTTTTTTTTTTTTTTTTTTTTTTTTTTTTTTATACCTCAACCTTAGGACTAGGCAGTCAGTAGCCCTGGATACTCTGGGAAATAGACCAAACTCATATTCACTTCCAATTTTCTTGGCATGAGACATGTTTTTGGTATTGGAGTGAGCTACTGTATATTATTTATGTTTTGGTTGTATTCTTGATGCTAATGGAGACTGCTTTTTGTACAGGAAGTAGCAAGTACATTGTGTTACCACTACACTCCCAACTGCCAAGAGAGGACCAAAGGAGGGTCTTTGATAATGTAACTGATGGAGTCAGAAAGGTACAAGTGAAATTATTTCATAATATGAGCTAGTATTTATTGCTAATTATGTTTTAATACACCTTTGATATATTGAAATAATTGGTGGAGGCGGTGAGTAAAAAAAACCTGCTGAACACTGAATGGATTGATGCATGGTAATTATTCTGTGACAAGTTATATACCTTTTTGACAGACCTTCATCAATTTGATATTTTTGTTGTCACTTATTTTCTTTGTCCCTGCTTTCTAAGAATAACATAAAATTACTTGTAGAATGTGGAAAATTCAATACTATAGGGTAATTACATGAAAGAGTGCATTTAATTGCTCCAGTCATAGAACGTTAAAATGTTAGGTTCTTGAAAAATGCAACATTTATGTACTATTGTGTTCATACTGTTATAGTCTCATAAAGAGTTTTAGTTGATAATTATTTTTTTCTTTTATGATTAGGTCATCCTTGCCACAAACATTGCTGAATCCTCCATCACAATTGATGATGTGGTGTTTGTTGTGGATTCTTGCAAGGCCAAGATGAAACTCTTTACTTCTCACAACAATATGACCAACTATGCTACTGTCTGGGCCTCTCGCACCAACCTTGAGCAGAGGAAAGGCCGAGCAGGCAGGGTCAGACCAGGCATTTGTTTCCATCTGTGTACGAAGGTCAGTAGAGTATTAAGAGTTCAGTTCAGAGTTGAATTGTGGTATCAAGAAGAATGGTAGTAGTATAAGAGGTTAGGAAAGGAGGTAGCTAATGTTAATGTCAGAAATTGATGTATAGAATAGTCAGTAGGTGATGCAAAGCATTTTGAAATTACTTATATTCATATGGATTGAAACCTTAAAGGAGATCTGTTTTGTGGGATAGTTTGTAAGAATCTGTTGCCCCCAAGTTCACCAGGGAGAGAGACCTCAAAGGGTTGGCTAAGGCAGGAGAGTGACAACTTCACCATATAAGGTAAGGTTTTTCAGGGGTGTGCCTGTCAATCCTAATGAGGCCATTGACTCCTTGCCCTCAGGAGAAGCTACTTTCACCAATCTCAAAATATGTCACAATAACATACTGAATAGATTGGTTGGAGTGTCTTACTGGACCAGCTCCTCCTGGATCTTTGCAACACATAATATGAAATGCCTGTCTGTATGTATTTCACAGGAACTTGGTGCATAGTCTTAAACCAGTAATAGAGCAATCAAATAACTTGATCATTCAAACCAACAGACAGATTAGTGCCTATATACTTGGTTCTTCTGTATGTATAGCTTAGCACAGCATAGCTTTAGGTGTAACCAGAATACATACTCCTCATTAACTCCTGTTAACATACTCCTCATTAAATTTATCATAGCATTCCTATAGTGAATATTATAGCAAGAGTGAGTTCTATTCATTCATTTACTAATACTATGGGTAAACAAAAAATGGTGCCACATTTTGCCAAACCCACAGAATGTTGTACTCGTTACAAGTGGAAGAAACTTATTTTGTAATGTAGCACACTATGTTTGATGGATGAAATAGAATAAAAAATATTATTATTATTATTACTATTATTACTATTACTGTTTCATTGTAGCCTTATAATACAGTTACAAACAAATGAATAATATGGAATTAGCTAAGCAAGAAAAAATAGGGGAGAACATTGATTTATTCAAAGAAAGGACTGATTTGGGCATTAGAAGATGAAATTTATAATCTCACACTTAACCCTTGAATGTTAGGTGTTTTCCTGTATCATATAAAATAATTTAACATAATTTGAAGCAAATTATGTTTGATGGAAGCCATTATTTATGGTGATTTAACTTTCTGAATGTTCCTTCCAACAAGAAAATACATCTAGCTGTTGTAAGGGGAAATTGTGTAAAACGTCAGCTGCACTTAACCCCTAAGAGCCTATAGAATTAATATCACGTCACCACGAACATAGGCTTTGAAGCCGATTGACGTAATATAAAGACTGTCAAAATAAAACTGCTTGGGCTATATCTAGCTCCTTCATTAGTAACACTGGTTAGTTTGGGGCTTACTTGTGTGGACTGACCATAAATACTGCGTTCTGCCTCTGTGGGTGGGGGGGGGGAGAGGCGGCCTCTTTGATGCCTGCTCTCTCCCTACCATACCACCCACCAACACCCCTCTCTACTCCCCCACACTGACTCCTCCTCTCCTATCCTTCCTACTCCCTTCCCGAGTTCCCATGCTTTTATAATCACATGGGAAGCTTATCTAAGTCATATCACACCTCGTTTATATGCGTACTGGGCAATACACACATATACGCACATGTTATATGTACAGTTGGACACAGGAATTGTGCTACAGCCCAGGTGAAATATACTTGTCCCATTTGAGTAACCAGTGTCTATTATCAGGTAGTTGCTTTTTATTACCATCCTCAATACTGACTTCTGCCCCTGGTGTCTCCTATTTGGCACTAAGGAACTTGATATTGGGAGAAATTGACCATCTTTCACTTGGGCTATTTCTCGAATTCCTGTGTCCAACTGTACATAACGTTACTATATACAGTTAAACCTCGTTATTTCGGACCCCGTTATAACGTATTTCTGTTATAATGGACACAATCCGCTGGAGATTTTTTTCTGAATTTTGGTTTCTCTATTTTTTTCTATTATATTTTTTACATTATACAGTAGGTATATTATTTACACATCATTACATACCTATTTATGTATATATACAGTTGACTCGAATAAATCCGAGGAGTTCTTAATACAAAATGAGTGAAATCATTATGAACATGTCACGAAATGATATCACTGTCGTCTGCGAAGCGTGTGTGTGTGTGTGTGTTGCCACCACTTCTCCCTCGCTCCTTCCCTCCCTTACCCTCAGTCTCCATTCACCCTAGCCCAAGGTCAAGGGAATTATAGGCCTAACATGTGTTGTCACTTTGTGTTTGACGCGCTCTTTTTAATAATTTACGAGTTAACCACCAGCTTCATGTCAGGTGGTGCATTTACAAAACGGAAGGTCATGTCCTTCCATATCAAGAAGGAAGGTATTTCTCGAACAGAGAAAGGAGAAGGAAACACCAGAGTGTGTGGTTGATAAAAGTAAACAAACAATATCACGTGCTATCTCCCCTCTTCCCCCTACTCTTCCCCCCTACCACCTCCACCACCACGGATGTCCCACACTCATTTCAGTTATTACTCAAAATTGTGTTATTCGAGAGTCGACTGTATCTATATTTTGTGGTAATTTTTGTACATTTTTTTTTTTCGTACCCCTCGTAAAAATTCGTCGCTATAACGGTCAAACCGCAATCACGGACACCCTCTCCCCCCTATTAGTCCGTTATAACGAGGTTTAACTGTACATGTAACTATATGTGTACAGAGTAAGCCTGCAGTATGCTATTATATATGTATATTTATACCTTGAAAACTATAATTTCGTCATATATGGTCAGTATTTCGGCGAATTTTAGCGTAATAAATTATACTATGTCATGTTTTCCTAGTTTTTTTTTAGGGGTAACTGAGTTTTTTTCTCTGACTTTGACGCACTCCCAGTCGACGCACCAGTCATCTTACGAAACTTTTGATGTCAGATTCTGGTGTGTAAAATCAGGATCTACAAATCTGTAATATCAGAATTTACCTAAACGAAACTTTTAAAATCACCCTGTTTTTGCGGTTCTGGGGCTAGTAGCATAATTGGTCTATTAAGTGTAATAAAGTTAGAAAAGTTTTTTGTTGTAATTATTTAAAGGAATGTATAACTGTGGAATTGCAGAGTAAGGTACAGTACTCACTCGTTATGGATGGGGGTTGCATTCTTGAAATGGCCGTCGATACTGCATTACGGTATGTTAAATAAATGTACAGTCGGCTCGCCATATAGGCGCTAAATTGGGAGACCAAAACCTACGCCTATATCAAACCGTTCACTCCATGTATTAAATACAATATGGTCGGCAGACCACCCCATGTGACTTAATAAATAATAATACATAATATAAAGTACAATAAATAAACTTCAATATGGTGGGCAGACCACCCCATGTGACATAATAAATAATAATACATACAGTAAAAGTCCTGTAATTCAAATTGCAGGGGACTGAAGGTCATTTAGACTATTGGTTGGACCTCCAAATACAGATGTGCAAAAAGAAACACACAAATTATAGGATTACAGTAAACCCTGGTTATTTCGGATCAATTGAGGGGAGACCCTTGACGAGTTATCAGAAGATCTGAGATATCCGAGGGCTTAAATTTGATGCATATGACTGATTGTCTGTCTGTACACCCACTCTCAAAATTATGTGTGCTTTCACTCGTATCTCTGGTTCCCTTACACAGCTAATGACTAAAATTAATTCTAAACTTGAGCCCAAAGTATGGAAAATTATGTTTATAAGGTTGTTCATTCTAAAAGGTTAGGCCTAATAGCGTGAGTGTAGTGCGTGACGAGTTGACAAGGTCCGTTATCATCAATAATTCATGAGTTTCTACTCATACAATCATATTTCCTTAGTTTATATTATTTATTCTTTGTAAATTTCTCATACAATCACTTGCACTTTTCACCATATCAAATGTCTGTACCGGGATATGTGTTAAAAGTATGAAAAATGCCCGTATTGAGAAGTTGTTCATTATAAAGGGGTTTAGCTTATGACGAGTGTAGCAAGCCAGCGTGAGAGTGACAGTGGGGTGAAAATTTCAGTTATCACTAACAAAACTCTTTATGGTGGTGAAATCACACTGGCGTGGTGATCATAAACGGTGAATAAAACCCACAAGAGTGGGTTTTATTCACTGCTTAAAACTCATTGTATTTTCATTCGTGCACAAACATTAGTTTGTATTAATTAATTTTGGTAATTTTCTTTGAAAAATCACTTTCACTTTGTATGTAAAGTACAATAAATAAACAAGTTACAAAACCATTTACAAGACTGGAAGGCTAGTTTATCAGTCAACATGAGCGCCTTTAACAAATTTTGTCCGCCTAAAACACGAAAATAGTAAAAATAGGCACCTTTAAAATCCGTTACGCTCGCCTATGTTAAACTCGTTCCGCCTATATAGGTATTTTTCCCCCCGAATATTTTTGAGTGCCTTCCGCCTATATCGCGAAACACCTATATTAAGCACGCCTTTATCGCGAGCCGACTGTACAGTGCTCCCGCAAGTAGGCGTTCCTTAACTAGATGATTCCCAAGAAGAGTGGAAGTGATTTTAAGAGAAAATACCAAAATTAATGCATACAAACTAAGGAATGTGTGTGCATGAAAAAATTCTATGAGTTTTGGTGATAACTGAACTAACCATCCCACTATCACCCTCACGCTAGGTTGATACACTGGTTTATAAACTAAGGAAATGTATTTGTATGAGTAGAAACTCCTGGATTATTGGTGATAACTGAACTTCTCTATCACACTCACTCTTCACTCACTTCACTCGTGTTTTTAGGTCTACCCTTTTAGAATACATACACTTTCCATAATTTTGGCTCCAGTTTAGAATTAATTTTAGTCACAAGAGAGTATGGTAGAGTAAATCTGTCGATAACAAGAGAGCACTGTATTTAAAAAAAATAATGATTGAAAAAGTAAATGTTTGTATTCTTATGTAATTATAGGCAAGATTTAATCGTTTGGATGAGCACATGACACCTGAGATGTTCCGGACACCCCTGCATGAGGTTAGCCTCTCCATCAAGCTGCTTCGCCTCGGCTCTATTGGCGAGTTCCTTTCAAAAGCCATCCAAGCTCCACCTATTGATTCTGTCATTGAGGCTGAGGTCACTCTTAGAGGTAAAGTGGATTTTTATGGCGTGCTTAGTCAATCACTTCAGCTTCTGGTCTCTCCAAAAGCATCGCCTTTTTCTGATTGATGTTCCCTTTTTGTAAACATTGATCATATTGAATATATATGATGTAGGACAAGAATTTAATAAGCATTAGGATTTTTCAAAAAGGAACATTCATCTTTAAAAAAATGTTTGAAAATCAGGGAAATCTTTGTTTTTGCTAGATTGTACTGAATTTGGTTGCAAACATTTTTACCTACATTTCAGAGATGAAATGCCTGGACCGCTTTGATGAACTGACACCACTGGGGAGGATCTTGGCACGCCTGCCTGTCGACCCTCGTCTAGGGAAAATGGTAGTCCTGGGATGCATTTTCTTCTGTGGAGATGCTATGTGTACCATTGCTGCTCACAACTCCACCTCACCTGAGATATTTATCATCCGTGAGTGTGTATTCTAAGCTTGAATCCTTGAAACTCGAGTAACCAACCTTAGTGTACTTAATAGTTAAGGGGGTAGGCGACACCTGGGGGGGGTACCTAGGGTCAAAATATCACATTATTCAAAACTGTGCTCAAAGTGTGCTTATACCATCTAGTAATCATCCCCAAGCAACATTGTCCCTACAGCGCATGATTTAAATGTATGGCACGAGTTTAAAAGGATAGAGTTTAAAGTCCAAACCCATGTGGACGCGTGTGTGGTAAGTTGGACCTACTTCGCGCGCTGAATAAAGGTGAATTTCCACTGAAAATATCGCTTCAAAAGTGCCTATAGCTTACTGTGTGAGGCCAGTGAGGGTGTGGGAGATGTGGAGAGGCGGGAAAGAAAGAAGAAAGAACAGTTGGCTTCAGTCACCTCTTAGCCTTCAAAGCGAGAGGATGTATGACTATGAGCTCCTAGTTTCTGCACTTATATTGGCTATTGGTAACTTTTATACAACTTTCACCTTGTACATTCCATCAATACATTACTCATGGGTGATAAAAGAAACAGTAGGAAGTCCAAAAGGACAAGGAAACACCATCTGAGAGACATAAATAAGAAGAAATGCAATGCCTCACCACCACCACCACTCAGTGTAGCTCGTCAGTCACTCCCTCCTCCTCCCTATCCTCCTTCTCGCCTCTAAAACACCATACAAACCCCTACCCCATCAACATCCACACCTTCATCCTCTTTATCCATCACAGCTTCAGTAAGAAAGTTGAATGTAGGTGCTCAACTTGTGCAGAATGAAATAGGAAATGGGAATGAATTTATAGTGGTGGAGAAGAGCAGTTTTATGCAATGGGTAAAATCTATTGCCTGATGTGAATGTGGTAGAATGATGAGCATAACAATATAAAGTGAGTTAGGAATGGTAAAGACCTCCAGCAGTGATGTTTGATATAAAAAAATGGGCAAAGGTACAATCAGTCTGCATGACTGATTGTAATTATTCCTATAAATAAAGTATTTGTAATCGAGATATTCGGATGAATTTTTGGGAACTATACCTCTATATGATAATGACTAACATATATAAATATCATTCAAATTGGTGAAGAAATAAGGAAGTTACATACTTTTCTAATTTTCAGGAGCCTGTATCTCCATTCGATAATTTTCTCTTATTTTTTATTCATAGAAAATCTAAAATCAATCAGATTTTAATGAAACTACCAGGGGACATTGCTTTTACTAGCAGCTAGCAACGTATGGTTAGATATTGCGGAAAAGATAAAGGGTGTAGGAGTTATAATTGGTAAAAGTGATCGAAAATCAATATTTTTGCGAAGTTTTCGTGAATGAAAAAAGGCCACGCCAGCATTCAGTTGCATATGTGATAATTTCCAAATGCTTTCCATACGGTCGTAGACATACTAATTGACTCTTTATAGCCAAAAAATAAAAACCATTGGTCAAGTATTTATGATGCTGCGTTAATTTAAAATACCGCGTTACGAAATGTATACATATACGTATATGTATACATAATTATATACATAGATCATTGTTACTCACTACAAATGTAGGCAACATTACTACCTTTTCACCTGCAAAGTTTCAACACTTTACTCCAAATGGTTTAGAAAGTAGCCCCAAGGTGTCGCCTACCCCCTTAAGTGATAAATATGATATGATGACTGTTGTACTGTGTGAAGTTGCAAGAATAATGTAATAGTGAACAGATGGATATTTAGTATATATGTCACTACCGTTACTTCTCCCACAGCACCAGAGTACAAGCGCCTTAGCCCATTCCAAAGGGCATTTGCTGGAAACCGTTACAGTGACCACATAGCCACTTTGAGTGCATTTGCTTCCTGGGAGGATGCTAGGATGGGTGGAGAGCAATCAGAGATTAGCTTCTGTGACTACAAAGGACTCTCTATGCCTACCCTTCGTGTTATCTGGGAAGCCAAGGTAAATATCATGAAATTATTTCGTTATTATGATGATCATCATCATTTTCGTTTAACGTCCGTATTTTCCCATTTAGGATGGGGTTGGACGGGCAATGACTGCTCTCCACATCTGTCTATCTTGTACCATATGTTCTTCTATTCCCATTAAATTCATATCTTCCATTACACACGTTCTGCACTTTTTCTTGAGCCTTCCCACCGGTCGCCGGCCCCCAACTCTCACCACCTCCACCTCACTCCAAATCCATATATGCCCATGACTTCTTCGAATCCTCCCCCGTCCTCTCCAATATGTCCGTTTAGGTCACCTGCAACTAGTAGTACCACCTCAGATTCTGACACTATTGTTGCATCATCCAACGTACCCCAGAAGGCTTCTTTTTCTTCCTCCGGCCTACCTTGTGGTGCATATACCCAGTACTGAAAATATGTTTGTAACTTTCCTTCCCATGACAATCTTTATCTTTATTATGTTAGCATTTATTCTTTCAACCTTTATCACATCCACCGCTAGCTCCTCTCGTACCAGTATACCTACTCCTCCTACTTTCATCTCTTCTCCAGACCACCAGAGCTTGTAGCGTTCCTCTCCGCATCCCAACAATTTACTTCCCTCTCCTTTATATTGTACTTCCTGTACACAACAAATGTCTATTTTCCTCCTTTTCAACATTTCCACCACCTCTCTGCTCCTCCCCACCATCCACCCAACGTTCATTGTACCCACCCTCAGATTTCTTTTATTTTTTATTTTATTTTTTATTTTCTCTTTTATATTCGGAAATCTTTAACATTTGGACAAAAAAGTGATCAGTTTCTCAAGGAAACAGTCCTAAAGGGATGGCCAGAACTCCATAGATTTTAATGAAACCAGATAGGTGTAAAGTATTTGAACACAGAAGAGTAAACTCTCAAGACCTGAGCAATACTGAACAATAATATTAGCAGTAGTTGTGTTGTTAATGTTTTCCCAGAGCAGAATGGCCTCCTGCCCCACAGACCCCTGGTACGCTCTAGTCACAGTGTAAAAACAAATTATAATATAGGAGGGGCTAGCCCTATATGCCTGGGCTACCAAAACAAATCCCAGGATATGGGACCAGAACTTACTGGACCAGGGAGTCTGGGGTCCTCCGACCGCCATGGAGATTGTGGGGAAGGTCTTTGATATCACAGCCAGTGCTGTGGGCCCCAGCCCACATTACCACAAGAGCTACAAGTGGGGCTGCACCTTCCATGAGACCAGTCCTGAAAGGACCTTAAAGGGGTAGGGAGTTTAGAGTGCTTTATGCAAAGGGATAATGCATTCCCATTGTGCTGGAGGTCCACACAACAGTATAAATAAAAAGGAGAGAGATAGAGAGAGAGCCTTTGGTTGCAGTGCATTTCACGAGGATTTTTAATCCATCTGGGCAAATCTTGTCAAATCCACTAGAAAGTGACCAGGTCCTACAACAATATTTACCTATGTGTTCTCTATATAATCATCATCAATACCCCATTTTCATTTTCTCAAGGGGTAAGGGCAAAGAAGATACTTTTGCCATTGTTTCTTTTTCTATATTGTGGAAAGGTAGGAAGTCTACTTAATGTCATCACCTGTGAAATTAAAAAAGAGTGAGGTCCAAAACCATGTTGTAGTTAGGGGAAAGATGGATGAAAGTATAGTATTCCAGGGTGGACCAGTTGTGTTGTGTATACGATAGGCCGTGAGTACCAGTCAACTCATGCATTCGGGAATTGAACAGATAATAGGTGAAACTGAGCAAGTTGTTAAGAGTTGTGTGCATATATTGAGAGACTATAGAAGAGCTACATCCAGTATTATATAAAAAGAGAGAGAGAATGATGTGATTGCAGCAAAGAGAGAAGCTGTAGTAAATCAGTAAGATGGGGAGAGTTGATGAGATGAAAGGTCTTTGATTCCACCTAGTTCAATAGTGTTCTGAACGTGTAGCCACCCAACACATGAGAGCTGCGCTCCATACATATACAGCGGCTCCTACTATCAGTCAATCAATTAACCATACATATACAGGGGTAGTAGAAACTCCAGTACAAATACATTAGCAGAGTGGTGGTAAAATACTAACAGAATTGGAACAACACACCCAACATCTTTGCAGTAATATGATCTCCCCTGGAGAGGCAGAAAAGTAGGGGAAGGCCTAAAAGATGGTACAGAATGGCGAGTGATTAAAAAGAGGAGATTAGGAACCAATAAAGCAGAGAACTTGTACATGAGAGGCAGGAGTGGAAGAGAGTTCCTTGAAATAATATATACAGTACTCCAAGTGAATGTTAAGGCTGGTAATGCTATTTTTCCATCCCTAATACAGCGTTGGAAAGGAGATGTTGATGATAACTAGTTTTGTATTTTGAATTCCTTAATTATACTGCCAGAATGCTATGTATTCTGTGCATATTAAACCTCAAAATCATGTTTAAACAGAACCAACTGAAGGAACTACTTGTGAATACTGGGTTCCCAGAAGAGTGTCTACTTCCTCAGTCATTCAACTTCTATGGTCCTGACCCCAAGTTGGATCTGTTGGTGGGCCTCATTACCTTGGGACACTACCCCAATGTCTGTGCTCACAAGGAGAAGCGGAAGGTTTGTAGATATCCATTTATATAATGTTGAGTTATTTTAGAGTGAGTTATATATGCTAGTGATTTTTTTATTGCTCATCAACATCAGTAATTGTCAAGATTTAATAGATTTGCCAACCATTCACATTTAAATGTTAGTTATATGGTTGGCAAATTGGGATAGTGATTACCGGTACCTATGAACCACCTACATCACAAAACCAAAGTTTTCAAGGTCCTTGACTGGAGAAACCCACAAGCACTTTCCATAGCCTCCACAAACCCACAGCATGCACTATACTACATGGTAGAGCACTCACAAATGTCAAGTAACAGTACCTGTATCTGTTCTGATATGCAGATACTATCATCACTCCTATTTCTTCCACCGCAGACTGGCCTCCAAAAGCATATCCATACTCATATCACTCACCACTCCATCCAGTCACTCAAGAACAACACTCGAGTGCTGGCATGGCCCTTTGACATCCACCCTTCTGAGTCCTATCTCCCCATAAAGATAGAGGCCACCTGGCTAGGCTGTGGTGTAGGCATCACCCAGCCCTTTTGAGATGCAATATAGCACCCCACACTATTAAAAGTAGTATAGGAGACTGCACTGCACACAACCAGACATGCTAACAGCACAACATGCATTGATGAAAGTCCTTTGGGAAAACCCAGGATGTTCAATCTGGCAGCTTGAGGAACACATACACATGTATTGACCACTCGACCAGGCCTCATAGGGATGGGAAGAAGGGTGACCTGTTTTATGATGGAGTAGCTGCTCCTTCAGTGACAATCCTCTCTTGTGCCTTTTGCCGTGGTAGGGTTCTAAGGGGGAGTAAGATGTCAACACTATGGATGGGTGGAATTTTATCGAAAAATGCTAAATTATATATTGTGCGTCTTAAATCATTATTGTAAGTGTCACTCAATATTTACATGCAGAAAATTTTAAATCATGTCATATTAAATACTATACATTCATTTTCTTCAGGTGCTGACAACAGAGTCCAAGGCTGCTCTCATTCATATATCTTCTGTTAACTGCAGTAACCATGAAACGACATTCCCTTCACCATACTTTGTTTTTGGTGAAAAGGTTAGTGAAAAGGTGCTTTAATTTATTTCTTATAATAAAGTAGTAATGGGCACTGTCTTACACAATCACTTCTGCAAACCACAAAATCTGCAATTATGTAAGTGTGATTTTTGTAACAAATTTTATATAAATTTGTGGACTTGTCGGTGTGAAGGTACTTTTGCAAATGCATACCGGTATATATTGTATTCAGTAATACAGGTTTCTACAGCTGTGGTTAGATATGGTTGAGACACCTGGGACTGAAAAGTCTATGCTATCTGATGTTGCAAACATAGCAGGAAGAGCCTTATCCTGTAGAACTTGTGGCACAACCTAAAACCCAATGTCTAGACTCTAGACTGTCCAGCAATTTAGTTGAAATGGTTGATATATACTTTGCTGAATGTGGATATCACACCAGTACACATGGAGAAGAGATATACCTTCTACATAATATCATTGGCAGCAACACCGTCAGCAGTGGCAGCAGCTATGATTCCAAAGGCCTTGGCAGTACAGTATAGAAAATATCACTTTTAAAATGATGGGTAAAAACAGAATATCTGCCAACAGTAAGATGCTGCTGAAATGCAACCGGTTAAGGCACCACAGCAAGCTGCCTCTACAGTGCAAAAATTAATAACTTAATATGTACTCTATACTCTAAAATTATATAAATTAACTGACCCCCAGTTTCCTGACACTGTATATTAAATTTTGATGGCTTATACTTTCAGATCCGAACTCGTGCTGTGTCGTGCAAGCAGATGACAATGGTAACGCCCATACACCTCATGCTATTTGGGTCTAGGAAAGTAGAAGCGCAGGATAATGTGGTAAGTATAATGCTTAGCAGCAACAACAGATTATCTCCCTTGTCTTACTGATGTATCTGACCAAAAGAGTTTCTGATTAATTGTTTAACTAAACTTATGAATGTTATTTATTATGAAGCATAATTTTTTATTAACAAAACACCATTATATATTTCCACTAAATTATTTTCTTTTATCTTATCATATATAATCATTCATTATACTGTATCGACTCTTGGAGTAATGTATCACTCACACCTTCATATAGAAAAAAGAGATGTTGGTGATGATGACTGCCCACATTAATTTGTAAGCAGTATTAGTATATGAGGTCTGACTTTCATTCTTCATTTCTGGCATGGCTTGCAAATTGTATGAAGGGCCACAGGCTTGTAAACCTGAAAGGATTTTTTTCTTTCCATCCATGGTTACATAAAATAGCAAGTAATACTGCCATATAGTACTTAGGTAAAGTTGCTATTGGACTAGCTAAAGCAGTTGTCATCATTACCACATGTAACTTTTTCAAGGGCATTCAGTTGAATGTAAGTAAAGTAATGCAATTTGTAGCAATACTGGTGTATGAATAATGTGTATCTGTGAAACATCTGACTGGCATTTTTTTGTACCGTTTCTTCCTCTTAAAATAAACTCCACTCTCTGTGGTCAGGTTAGACTTGATGGTTGGATCAACCTGGAAATGGAAAAGACCAGTGCTGCTAAGATCGTGGCTTTGAGGCCCTGTCTGGAAGACCTTATTGTGCGAGGATCAGCTGATCCAGAGAGCATCAATGAACCTAATAATGTTGATGACCAGGTAGTGTATGCGATATGCTTTCAAAGATAAAAATATAAGATTATTTTATAGTAATCATTGTTCACACATTTAAGTATTTATGTTCTTTACTAGTTACAGGCAGATATTGCTGTGGACTTTATTTTGTTTGTTACTGTTGTCCTTGTGAAATAGGAAGAATTTGAAAACTTGTTATTCTGTAAAATTGAAAATGGTCTCTGATAATATAAGGTGATTCTTTTAAGTATATCATAAGACATAGGGCTTCATCATATTTTGCCCACCCATGGTGTAAGTTTTTCTTCAACTTGCCCACTCTGTTAAAAAATCAGGAGTATTAGACAAAATGATGAGTAAATATGCAGTAGGAAAGTGAATCTCAAAAGTACGGTACCATATCTAATAATGATAATATGATATACTGTACTGAATGTCTTATGATCATTATTGAGCTGCAGAGTATGAACATATTAATCCATTTTTATCCGGTGATAAAATGTTACTATACCTTATATCCTTAGGTCATGAACTGCATAAGACAGCTGTGTCGTATGAATGCTGGTCGTCATGAAATGGAGCAGTTTGGCATGGGAGGGTTCAACACTCCCCGGCCTCCTCGAATGTTTGGAGGACAAGGGGGACCACCACAAAAGAGAATGAGGGGAGATAGTGAAGGTGCAGTGCTGTTTTGTAATGGTTCTCTTGTTGAATAGCTCTATTACCTTCTTGAACTATAAAACCTCACTGTTGCATCTCTTTTTGTCAATCAATCAATCTTGTTAAATAGTATGAATACTGTATAATTTTAGCCAAATGACTACTGGTAATAGAGCATTTTTGAAAATGAGTTTGCACTATGAAATGTATTTCATGCAATGGAAATTCCCTTTAAACTGGTTAAAAGGCTGGCCAAGGCACAATAACAACAACTTCTTCACTACCTTTAGCAGTGATTTACTGAGGGCTTGTCTATCCATTCCAATAGGCTATTTACTCTTTGTATCCCACTAAAACCTCCATATGGGATTTATGTACCATTGTGTAAACTGTAGTTTTGAATGAGTGAATGAGGAATGATTTGACTGGTCCCAAGCCCTCATATACCTGGAGGTGGGATATTAATGCATCATAAAGAGAGGAGGAACTGTAAGCACAGAGGAAAAAGAAAGAAAGGAGGAACATTTGAAGATATGTAAGGGACTGATATATTTGGGACTGAAGGGGTGTGAAAGTGTTATGTATTGCCCACATTACAGGGATATAGTGATGAGAAAGGATTATATTTGGGTAGAGTTTCAGCTGATACAGGTGATTATTTCCATGGATGTGTGTGTTGAGGCTGATCTAATACAAAGGTATATTTTATATATAATCAACAACCAAGGTCTGAAGGAGAACTGAAAGTACTGTACCTTGGTGGTAGTACCTCCCTGGATGGGAATGTAATTTACATGCAAATAGTACAAGACATTTCATGTGAATACAGTAGAGCCTCGATTATCTGGCGTCTACGGGGATTTTAAAAGTCTGGAAAATCTAATTTTCCGGATAGTTCAATAACACCCGTTTTCTATTGTGTGCCATACATAAGTATAGAAGTAATGTAGTGTGACTTGCACACACTGTAATAATGCAACATACATAATGATTAATGCAATGTAGCCTACAATGTACAATAATTCACCCTTGTAATGTGTACGCACCATTGGCTCGTCGATGCTTCAGTCAGATGCAATAATCCAAGTCCCAACAAAACAAAACACACCCATAAGCCACTCAACCTCTACAGTATAGCCTAATGTACTGCATCTTACTGTATCGTAACCAATGAGGTTGAGATGAATGTTGCTGCATGATAGCTAACTGTCAGTATTGGGAAGAGTATCGCCTTGGTGACCTACCTCTCGTTAGGAAGGGGTAACACCTCCTTTTAGTAACGTATTTTATAATTATACAGTATCTATATGAAGCTAAAGGGGGAGGTGGTGGGGGTTAAATTTAGCTTCCCCAACATATAGGTTTTAGAATTTGTACATATCTTTTTTAAGGTTTTAACATCTTTTAACACCATATGTGAACTTTTTTATTTATATATATATTTTTTTTTTTTTGTCCCTCCGTGAATGAGCGCTGCATTAGCTTTGCCGGCCATCATGCTTTTTTTATGTTCGCCCTATTCGAAACAGGCCGGATGGAGGAGACTTGTGGAGAAGGAAATTTTGCTGGAGTACTTGCTGGTGTAGACGTTGATGATTCACTATCTGGGAATTCCACGGATGAATAGGAAGATAGAAGTGAAATGTCTACTGCTTTTGCGTGTTTATCCTTATTGAAAAAGTTTCTGATGTTTCCTCCATGTGCCCCCGTAGTGGGGTATTGCCTGTAGTAATGTGGGCAATACTTTAAGGGTTTTGGCGCCACTACAGCCCCAGCCACTAGCTTTCATTTCTTCAACTGTCCCTCTTTTCTTTCTATTTCCTTCTTGCTTGCTGTCACACCTCTCTACTGTATCATCTTTTTCTGGCACTATAGGACCTTGCTGTTGCGGCGCCTATATCCATCAATAAAAAAAAATCTCCATGTGGAGCGGAGGTAGAGCAGAGTGGGAATTAAATTAATCGGGCATGATGGTTGGGCAGTAAATTTGAAATTCCGGTTAGGTCCTGGGTATTCCTTAGTTGATTGATTATAGAATTTTTCTTCAAATTGTTCGGTTAAGCGCCAATACCAGTTGCTTGGCTCACGGAAAATCAATGCTCTACTGTAGTAATAAAATGACCTACCCATATGTGTAAGAAAAGAAATTATCATAGTTTTCATTATTACGTCTGTGATTCCCATTTACAGGGTTAGACGTTCGTTATGTCTCCCTTTTCACCACTCAGAGGTTATAGGTGGAAAATTTTTTTGACTCATCATTTTGCTTGCAGTAAAACTTTTTACAATGGATGCTCTTCCTAGCACTAAACCTCTCCAATAATTTTCTATGACCTGCAAAGGAAGATTAGTTAAGCCTATTATTTTAAATGCCTGGCCTTAAAGGGCAATGACAGAACACAAATGATGAGATTTTATTGATTTTAGCACCCTCCTTACATGTCCTGGTAAAACTATATTGGTACAAATAATTGAGTGAAAGACAGAATCCAGATAGATTTAAAATGCACCCATAACTGCATTTACAACCTGCAAAAGTGTTTAGGCCATAATGTTATTGAACATATATTATTTTTACAATGCATATTCCTTTTACATGATATGGTAAGGTACAGTATACAAGATAAAATTGCAACACTTAACCTGAAAACAAGCATTGTATTCTCTTTGCAGGTGGAGGTTTTGGCAGTAACGATTCAGGTGGCTTTCGTGGTGGCTACAGCAATAACAGAATGTTTGGAGGCAGAGGTGGTGGTGGCTACAGAGGTGGAAGTGGCTTCAGAGGAGGCAGAGGATATGGTGGGAGAGGAGGATATGGTGGCAGGGGAGGATATGGCAGAGGGGGTTACTAGTACATTCCAATAGTTAATGAAATATGCAAAGGTCGGTGAAATGTATTGAGAATATTTGAGTTTATTAAGGTGGATTAATTAGATTATATACGGTTATATATCAACATTAAACTGTGAATTCTGAACGAGATGAGAGAAAATACATGTAAAATAAACATTCAGCACATAGTATAATGATTAGTATGTGTGATATCAAGTCACAGAGTATGGGCCTCATACCTAAATGATATACAGTACAGTACTGTACTCCAGGACTGAAACTTTTCAATTGCCCAATTGATTTAACTTTTGATTAGTGTACTGTATCAGCAGTTTAACTGAAACCTGACTGATTTTCCCTTACTGTAATAACTTAGACATATGTTTTCAGTAAGTTATGATAACTATGTTATATCAATATGTACTGTAGATGCACCGAGATAGTTTTAAAGTTATATTTTGTGTGATGTAGTGCCGCATGGTTTAAACTCTCTGGTCAAGGTTTAGCATTTAAGTTTAGTTTTGTCAAAGAGTCCATAACACAGGTGAAATATTGGGACAATAGTGTATGTGAATATTTTTTCCTTCTAGATCAGTGGAAAGCCATTTTAGTAATGTGTAATATGAATTTTCTTTAAAGAATAATTGGTTTGTTAGAACATAACAAAAACTTGTCCACACAAGAGTTTTCAGGTTACATTTTGCCATGCTATCATTTTTACAGCTCTTGTGGCACTATTATGGGAAGTAGGTTTCAGGTTCTGAATGGAACTGTGGCATGGGAATAAAAATTAAATTGGGATACGTTATCCATTGTATATCCAAATCTTTTTTTATTTTATGTTGGAGGAAGGGATAAGAACCAGCAGAGCAATGTGGTAAGAAGTTCATACATATGTTAGTGCTGTAGTATTCTTACCCTAATTTCATAAGTAAAGAGGAAGTTGCAGATTCCTACCAAATAATTAACTTTGAAGCAAGTCACACCTTGCAGTTTTAGGGATTGCTATTAAGTACAGTACTGCATTAAAAAAAAGTATTGTTATTGAAATATATATAGATCATATAGACACCTTCCCTTGCTTATTTATTTTGTCCTGTGTATAGACATACAGAAATAATTTATCATGTTTTGGTTAATGCCTCAAAACTTAAACAGCCATGGAGAGAACCCCTCAATTACTGTGTGTAGGTTTTATTTTTTTAAATAACACACTTGCACATTTCTCACTACACAGTACTATTATTCATAGATAGAAGTATGAGCTACTGCATAATAAATGACAAACTGTTATGTGAATTAATGTACATAAGTTATCCCACCTGGAAATCTTTCCTGAAGCCATTGAGTTTGATACACTACACCATGCCACCTGAAATATATCTGCTGGTTTGTAGGTGATTTTATACCAGACTTCATCTTTTATAATGTTCAGATAAGATACAATTGTACAGGTGAATACATTCAAATAGTCCATTGTGGTGTGGATTTATATCACATCATTGTAACTCAAGTCTACATCTCCCCACAATAGTTATGGAAGAGAATGTTGTAATTGTAATAGTTTTATTCTCCACGATATTCACGATATTGGTTTCTATTATTCCTGCTTACCATAGTAGTGATACTGTATCTTGCCACACTGAACTACCAACAACAACCTCACGCTCAGGTCCAGAGTGCAACTGAGCCACAAACTCGAACCTGTGTGTGACATCAGTTCACAACTTTGCCTGGTTAACCACAAGTTTGAGGGCACCAGCTACATCTGGTAGCACTGTTTGTTGCCAGATCCCCTGCCCGTGGTGTTCTTGCTTCTGACGTCATCAGCGCTCAGTCCCTCTACTCATTACGGTCTGGTAACACTGTTTGCCTGTCAGGCACTATCTGACCGTGTCAGATAATTAGACACCGTGATCGGTAATATAATTGCTATACCTTGGGTTACATACCTGCCTTTATTAATCATCAGTAGTACTGTATATGAATGCCTTATAAAGTATTTTGTTAAGGACCCTGTGATCGTGTATAATAATTGGAGGCTTCCAATTCCACCAAATCATGCCACAAAACAAGGTACCGGTGCTTTCATATACTGTACTGAAGTAGAAGATTTAGGGCTTTGTCCCATTTTGAAAAAAGTAGGGGTCCTTACTGGAGCTCTGAATTCTCCAAACTACTCCGGGCAACAGAATCCCTATTAGAAATACTGAAGGGTTCTGTGGCCTGGATTATTTTATAGGATTCATAGAGCTCCAGTAAGGGCCCTTATTTTTTTTTAAACTACGGGCCATAATGCCTATCGACTCATGGTGCTGGTCTTTAAGGCAGTCGAAGTCTACAGCCGGGTACCTACTTACTGCTAGGTGAACAGGGACATAGGGGGGCTAGAAAAATTGTCCAACACTTCCACTGACCTGGGGATCGAACTCGGGATCTCGCTTGCAAGGCGAGTGTGCTAACCATTACACCACCAGCACCCCTGGCCTGTATACTGTAATTTGGTGTTTCATGGCAATATTTGAAGGACTCTATCAGCAACTTTCTGACTACATCACAGGGTCCCTTAACTGGTAAAATGGTTAGAGGAGAAACATTCTTACTCACCCTCGCTTGACAGAGTTTCGCTAACACAGAGCTAGACACGAGACACTTTGGTTGATTGATATTAGCTCCGCAACAGCGAGGTCATAGAGCACCAGAAAGTGATGAGAGGCGAGACAGCAAGCAGGAAGGAAATAGAAAAAGAGGGACAGTTAAAGAACTGAAAAAGTGGTTGGGGCCGAAGGGGCACACAAACCCTTAAAGTATTGCCCACATCATGACAGGCAATACCCACCTATGGGGTGAGGCTGACTGAACCATGGACTGAATCGTGTGTGGACAGGTAAAGCCAGCCACTTCAGGCTACCTTGGTCACTTGGAGAAAAGAGGCGAGGGTGAAGCATGAGGGAGGGCCGTTGAAATGAAAGTGGTTGGTTGCCACCCACCAAGTAGGCCAAGAAAGATGTGAAGGCAGGGAGTCACTGCTTCTCCACACCATTAAGGCAGTACCCGTCAGGCAAACATTGTTATCAAAACTCTGTCCAATAAGCAGGTTTTGTAGATTAGAGACTGGCATGAGCGGAGATAATATCATAAGTGGAGTAATCACTGAAATGCTTTTTCTTGTAGGTTAGATGGTGAAATAACATATTTATCCTGTTTGTTTAATTAACAAGTGGTCAATGGAAGTAACCCTTCCATAACACCCACAGCCTAATAAACAGGTTCATACTCGGGCATAAGTGAAAAGCGCTACGTCAGTAACTTGGTGACCACCTACTGGCTAGGCCCAATGCCCAATGTGGACTGTGCAACTTACCCAGCATTGCAGATAACATCACAGGCATACCTGTCAGACTGTCTGCTTTGGGTGCAGCCTGCCTTTCACAGTTTGATAGTACAGTATGGAGCCTGCTGGGAACTGCTCCATCTGGCAACATTACTATAGAAGCAAGAGAAATACACTCGGCAAGCAGTGTCTGCTGGGTATTTCTTTATAGTGTGCCTTTAGAAAAGAATCAACAACTCTAGGCATTGATACGATAGGTAATGGACAAAGTCAATTGGAATCCTATCGTCAATTGTCTAACCTGATGCTTATGAGAAAATCTCCCTGCTGTCAATACTGCCAGGTTCAGGTCATAGTCCAGCATCATCTACTCGACTGCTCCCAGTTTTATTTTTGCCAAGGACATGCGACAAGTATTTTATATACTGTATAACAATATGAACATCTTTAGTAAATTGTCATAGAAAATGGCAGCAGTCATTCTTGGGGTAATCAAAGTAATGGATATTAAGAGGCTAGATGTTTTTTTTCCTTTTTAATTTGATTTTTCACATTGTATATTACACAAGTTTTTACATTTAACAATCTTCACCACTCACACCCTGAAATAAGAGGAAACAATATAAATATATTGGCAATTACTCGCACAAATCATACAGCTAGAGGGTTTACAAATCCTCAAACAATACCAGCAGAGTTATCCATATTTTCATAAGCTGAGCTATTTTAAACCTCTTTAGAATTGGAATTAAACTTACTGGCACTACATATCCTACTCTTCCCCATCTGGTCGGCAAGACTGGAACAAACCCAAGTTCCTGATACGGTCAAATTCCTTCTGTGCATCATAATCTCTGGAAGGAAAGGTTAAGCATTATCAATAGAACGATGGCTTCACAAGTTGTCATTCCTTATGTTATAATCAACAGCACATAAATTTCTTTAGTTTAAAATATGACCAAGACCTCAGGGATGGGAAGAAATATTTACCCCTCATTTACTTTTTGTCATAGTATTTTGGATGCCAACAAAAAGCATATCTATAATATACAGCATCTTATTCTGAGTGCCTAGCAAGTAAAAGCAAGGGAGGGTGGAGTAACTGGAAATGGAGAAATTGTGCCGGAATCATCCAGGGTGGAGTCTGAAGCAATGGTCATTGCACTGGCACAGATAAGATTTTATAGATTGTCCCAAGAAGAAATTTGACATGATTCTGGCCAGAAATATATGTGACATGATTCATTAGCTTGAATGCCATTTAAGATTCTTCCTTGTTACGAACAGCAGTAGGACAAATCTAATTAAACCAAGAATTATTTTTACAATAAAAAGAGGAATAATATTTATAGTATTCTTCCATGATGTAGAGTCAGCAGCATAAGTTCACTTCATTTCCACCAGCAAAAGAATGAGCCTAGTCATGATGTAACACTTATATGCAGAGATAACATATACAGTATACATTATGTATGCTGTTAGTACAGTAAGTTCGCCTCTTGTACACATACTTGGATGACAGAGGAGCTTGCATACATAAAAATCACATAGTAAGAGCACATCTTTATGGGGAAAATTATTTATTGGCAGCCACTGCCTCACACTGACAATTTAGAGATTTTATACACCAATATACAGAGTACTGTACAGTACAAGATTTGTTAACTGTGATTTGATTATGAGTCACAATAGCAATGAATATAAGCTCATACCACAGAAATAGTAGTATAGAAGCACACTGACAGTGCGAGATGGGGTTACAAGGTGGCTGTGACACTATAACGAGGTCCCCGCTGCTCTTCCCAAGGCTGCACCACTACTACCCTCACCCGCCACCACCTCCACTAGCACTGCGTTCAATGTTGATCTCATTCACTTCGTCCAGAAACCCTTCAGTGTCAAGGGCGGACACAACTGAACACATAATGAAGATAGCGAGATACTGCTCCATCAAAATGATTGCTGGGTTATTGTTAGCCTGTCAAGAGCAGAAACACCATAACTTCTCACAGTACACATAAGAGCCTGCAAGGGCTATATACTGTACAGCCATGGCGATGTTACTACTGGAAAAGTCTGGGCTACAACTAGTGGATTGACTGTAGTAACACTGACTCTAATGGTCATTAAGGCAATACATGTATAGAGTGTCAGTGTGTGTGTATGTGGGGAGTGTGTGTGTGAAGTGTAAATGTGTATTGTGTGGTGTCTGTGACAGTCTCTCCCACCCTATAAAAAAAAAACTGTTTTGGAGGGGAGTGGGAAGGCAGCACTTGATAAATACTTGTGGTCTTTAGTAAATCACCTGAAGCTTCAAAACGTGTGACAGAAATTTCTTCTTGAGCTTTTATCTTTCTCATGGTGAAGGCATGTGTTGGATTGTAGGGTGTAGGATTGGAGGCAACAAGTCCGCAACAATAGAGGGGGGGAGACAGGACATGAGGGAGCGGGAGAAGCCAGAAAGGGGGGAGCTGCTAATTTCATGCAGAAACCGGATTTAGATGCGCTTCTGTGAAAGGCTGTAGATTTGGGCTACTCTTGGCCACAAAAACGAGTTCTGTGGAATCATCAATCATAAGAACATGAAATTTGCTGATTTGGGGTTCATTGCGCATAAGGTGAATCGCGCAATAGGCGAACCTACTGTACATGAGATGGACGCAAAATAATGTTGCTGGCTGTACACTCAGAGGGATTCCAGCCATTGAAGCACAAATCATTCCATGGTAAATCCTAGAAGTACTGTCTCAGATCCTCCTAGTTGGCAGTGCTGTAATATCAATGCCTCCTCTTGGGAGGATCCAAAGGTCTTCATGAAGTGATAGGACTGGACACAAAAATGGAGAGAAAAGTTGAACAGCACATGCTGAAGAATGAGAGGTGGGAAATAAGTTAAGAACACTGGGAAGTCAAGGATACGGGTAAAGTGTGGAACTAGCCGCACCGAACCAATGAGAAAAAAAAAATGAAGACTTGCTTACCAAGTGGCTCAGCAAGGGGAGGAGAGAACTAACGACTATGGTAAACAAGGAATTTTTTTAAAGGAAATTCTGAGAAAGGAGAATGGGATAGAATGGGTTTCACTTTTGAAGTAAGGTAGTCAAAGAAATTTGAATAGTTGCTAGAGGTAGGAGAGAGATACACAGATTAGCTATATTTAGGTTGAAAGTGACAGGTCAGTTGAAGTCAGGGGGCTGGGAACCCAAAAGAATAAAGTTTGGGAAGATACGAGAGCAACACAACATCCACCTTCAGCACGAAAATGAAATTTGAGAAGCACATTTATATTGCAAAAATTGATAAAGAGTGAGGAAGGCAATGTGTGGTGCCTCTCACAATGCATTACTGTATACTATACTATACACATTTTTGTTTTTGACAATTTTTGAAGATTATAAGTAACCACACTTTCCCTTATTACTGTACGATAACACACATTTTTTATTTGGCCAAGTCTCTAAATAAGAAAGGCTGATGGGGAGAATGAAAACCATTACATGATCATTCAATAAAGATTACTTATCAAGACACAATCCTGAGGACACAGAGTTTTTGACAAAAATCAACTGCCAGAAAACTAGGATGACCATGACAGGCTCAGGTGTCTTTTTATGATCTTTAATTATATTAGGTTGGATGACATGTATTCAGCATAAAAGCAAATCATCTATTTCTGTGTATACACTACAGTAAGCTGCTTCCATAATAGCAAACACTTACCAGTACACCAATTAGGCCTACCTACCAAACCAATACTCACTTGTAAAAATCTGCATACTTCTGCATCCGTGGGTATTGTATAAAATATTTCCAGCCTACCACTGAGACTACACTAAGGCCCGTGGCAATAATTAGGTGCTTCTTGATCTGTGAAGTCAGCATTCCACGCATTACAGGTTTGGCCAGCGACATGATGGAGGTCTGGTGGGTATAATTAAGATTATCACAAACATGGACCGACCTATTGCAAACAAAAAAACACCACTGGGATTTTCTATGTTGCCAACATAATCTCAAATTGTTATCTATGGACGTATTGCTAAATTTAATGAAGTGATACAAGAAAAGAACGTACAGCCATCTAAAATTCGTGACCATTCCAGTTCCAAAATAAGATCACTTTAAAAAATCAAACCAGCTTGTCATCTCTACAACTACAACTTGACTAACTTTTGCTGTGTGCCCCTGGCTATCAACAGTGGAACTGGGTGTCCTTCCAGTATGAGATTCAAATATCATTATCATCTATACTCCATTTGTTTAAGGGGTGGTGAGGCTCTAGCACTGTGCAGGACCCTCGACTGGCAAGGGGTCCAGTTCCAAGGCTATTTGAACCTTTAGTGGGATCGTTGTTAGAGAGCAGGGTCCCCATCCCTCACTCCCCCCTGTATATTGAAATATTGAAAGTATAGGTGATACAGTCCATTTTGACCATGTTTTATCCCCCCCCCCCCCCCACTCCCAGAGGCTGTGGGGTGTGGGATAATAGGCAAATTTATGGTAGAACATTTGGTTGCAATTCATTTCTGATAAGCCATGAAAATTAAAAATTGGGATTAGTCAAAGTTTTTTAAATATGCTAAATTGACATCTTTTCACTCATTGGACAAGTTAATATTTCAATATTCTAGGATTAAACATACCTGACCTTACCTAAGTTCAGACTACCAGGACCTAGCCAGGGTAGACTACCGTGATAATCTACCAGGACGTAAACGAGGCCAAACTAGAGTTAATGGACTTTATAAACATAAAATGACATCAATATATGTTAAATATCTATATTTTCCCAGAGCTCAAAATCATCAATTTTAAAGCTCTCCCCAAAAAGGGGGGTAGGGGATATCTCCAAATGAAAGCATTTCCAATTAGAATGTGTCAAAATCATTCAAAAATGAGGAAAATACACTAGAAAATCATATTGCTTGAGGGAGGAATTTGTTGTTGTTTACTTGTTGGTAAAGTGATGGCCTGATGATTCCTCCAAATTATGCCACAAAACAGATTCCCAATCAGTAACACTTGGGTCGTGTTTCTTGGCATAGTTTGGAGGAATCTGTAGCCTTCCAAATTATTAACAAGAGATTCCTCCCTAAACTAGAGTTGTATACTTTCCAATAATAAAAAAATTATACCAAAATTTCGGTAAATATTGAAATAATTGCCGTTATTGCGTACAGTTTTTCTACCTTCATTCCCCACTTTAGATGATTCTAAAACTATCTTCTTTAACATTTCCTCTGCAAATACCCCATTTGGGGCATTCTGAAATTAGCCTGACCTTACCTGACCTAACCTAGACCACAGCAGACTACCGGGACTTATCCTGGGCAAACTACCGGGAAATAACCATGGTAAAGTACAGGAAATGACAGGGGCAAAATACGGTACTTATTGAAAGAATTACCCTTTTGTAGCAGTGTTGCCAGATCCGGTTAGGTCCCAGTATTTTGCCCTGGTCATTTCCTGTACTTTACCATGGTTATTACCAGGTAGTTTGCCCAGGTTAGGTCCCAGTAGTCTGATGCGGTCTAGGTTAGGTTAAGTTAGGTAAGGTCAGGCTAAATTACAAATGCTCAATTTGAATCTTGGAAATGGGGCATTTGCAGAGGAGAAAATAGTCTTAGAATGATCTAAATTACTGGATAATGAAGGTAGAAAAACCATACTCAATAACGGTAATTTTATCAATATCAACACTTGTCTACAAGATAATAAAAGGTGATTTTTTAGAGTTCTACATACAAATGGTGAATCAGAACGTTATCTTCATTATATATTGACTGTTTTATATGTTTCTATACAATTATATATGCCTGAGTAGCTATGTAACAATTCCATTTTTAATATTAGTTACGGATCAATCATTACAATCTATAGAAGTTGTTTTTTAATCATGAGGGCAAATATTCAATAGGTATATTAAAAATAACGCTAATAGTTTCAACATCAGTACTGTAATAGGTGGAGGTGTAATTCACTCTCTCTATATTTTTTCTTTTTTTTATTATTCAACATATAAAAAAACCCTAATAGTTTCATCATCAGTACCAGAATCAGCTGATCCAACCGGGTGTAATGGCTTTAGTAAACTCCCATTAAACTAATCTATTTTCATACCTTATATCAAGCTAATTATCACTGATGGTATGCTTCAAGCTTAACTAAACCGTAATCAACGTAACTTTCTGAGAAATAATACATCCTAATATATTTGTTCATCTACTTTGTACCCACCTTCGTACGTGCTACTACCCACGGACGGTAAGATGGCGATGGACCAACTCGTTGTAGTGTTGCCACTTGCCAGCCTGACTCCTGACTCCTGAGGTCTGCTTTATCAAATTTTCCTTACTTCAACATCACAAATTCCCTGTTTACTTTTGAAAATTGTCGTACAGTACAGCCATATGGGTGATAGTGCTGGACCAAGGTCCAAGGAGTGTTGGTGAGCAACTGAACAGAGTTCGAACAAGTGAATTTTCCAAACCATTCTCAACGTTGAGAGGTTTAGAAGACTCACTCTTTCGAACTCTGTTCAGTTACTCTCCAACACTCCTTGGACCCTGGTCAAGCACTATCAGCCATGGCTGTACAGCCGGCAGCATAAATTCGCGTCCATCTCGTGTACTTAATATTGATAATATGACCAGATAGTTGCATTCTGAACCAGTTTTTATTCAAACAACATACATAATTTACCATGTGAGAACTATATATCTCATCTTGATATCTGCATTAAAATTGTATTACAACATCATTATAACTCTTACATATGTAGGTGAAAATGAAGCCAACTTATGCTGCCGACTGTACATTCTCATTTCTCAATCCAAAATATGTATCCAGGCTTGCTTTGAATAGCCTGATCGAATATTAAGCAAGCTCAAGCAAATATGAAACAGGATAAGCGTTGTAATTGGTTCACTAGTATGTCAAATGATTCGAAACTTCAACAACACCTGGACAAAAATTTTGGATTACGAGTGTAAGTGTTGGAGATCAACTGAACAGAGTTCGTACAAGTGAATTTTCCAAACCATTCTCAACGTTGAGAGGTTTAGAAGATTCACTTTTTTCCTCTCTGAGACTCCAACACTCCTGCTGGTCCAGCAGTATCAGCCATGGCTGACTTCATTGGCTGTACCTACATTTACTACCATCTTGATATTTTGTCTGGTACCGAAATTTCCCATTTACTGTTTAACACTCCTTATATAATTTCCCCATTGGTACATTACATCTAATTTCCCATGTCTAGGGAAAATTCTCCATATTTAGCACCATTGGACAGCCACTTTCAGCTCAACAGTTGTGGAAGCTGGATAGCTCGCCAGGACTTGATGACGCTTTTATGCAGCCATTTTGGTACTCGAAACTGATTCATTTTTACCTTTCACTAAAATTTACCGTTATATAAACCCTATTAACATTCCCCGACGAAAAAGATTGTACAATATTGTTGGGAATTACTTATCATTAATAAGCTTTGTTCAACAGCCAGATATAATGTTGTTTACGATACTTTAAAGGGATTGGATGTACACAATATAATTTTGCTACACAATCATTCATAAGGTAGGCAACATTTAAGCATTAGAAGTAAGTGATTTCATGTAGCAATATAATTTTCTCTTGAATTATAAATAAAGTTAAATGTTATTAGCTTCAGTTCATTGTTTGATCACGAGTACTCTATTATTCTAAAGATTTTTCTTTTCAGTGCTGCCTCTGGCGGCTATTATGACAACTGTTTATGTGCGCCACAACTCCCGCTATTTTTGAAAACTTGACGCGCTCCCATAATATCTTTCAAAATGTTCTCCTTTGATAGCTGTTTTGTCACAAAACATAACATAATGCTTACAAACATTAATTGGTATATTATTTCACAGTTTTTGACTTATTTCTATCTCTAATTACTGCATTTTGAAAAACAATTATGCTATAATAACATTGCCCAAAGGCCGTGAATGAATGGAAGTATAGCTGCAGGGTACTTCCAGCAATATATGTAAGTCATCAACACAACATTGCAAATAAAAGAATAAGGAAAACATATATAAATACATTGCACATAGATGTCATACTATCCAGTAAGGTATCAAGTGCATAAATACACCTGTTCTGCAACCTGACACCTTGAAACCCTGAATGTAAATAAGGAACCTCAGGACCAAGAAAATGCTTACATCAAAATAATATTAACTTACAATATTTTTTTCAAGGACACGAAAGATATCTGTATATATTAAAAAAATATTTGATATAACGTTGTTGTTCAAGAAAGCTAGTACAAAGTTGTGGGCTTCAACCAATGAGATATCGCATTACTCAGAATCCTGGCCAATCAGCAGCCGGCTTTCTACAAAGTCTGGAGAGCAGGCGTATGTTTCTACATAGTACAAGACATTTTACCAACTCCTGTACCCCTTCAATACCATAATATTTTATGTTTTCTTCACCTAAACATTTATAAAATAGTCCTGCAGTATGAATATTAGTATAGTATTATAAATGTGTGTAATATTTTTGTAAAGGTAAAAAGGTTGAGTGGTTAGAAAGGGACGCAGGACAGCAGGGTGTTCCCATCAGGCCTCAGATTGATCAGCGCATGCGTACACCAGACATTGCAAATGGCGGCGAATGTTATTGTTTAATGGAGTCCGTAATATTTCACAATCATGCTTGGATTTACCTCTATAACAGGTAAGATGTGTGGAAATGACGGTGTAAGAAAGCAAGTTTAACACCCCAAGAACAATATATAGTGAAAATGAACAGTTAAAAGTGGAAAATGACATGAAAAATCATGGTTGTCAAAATGTCGTTCGCTTGGCCATCGCTCGGACTCAAACTCGTAGCGTTTTTACAGAAATAATCTGGTAAAACCTGGCCTGGCCGGTGATAATTGTATTTAGCCAGGACGCTGGGCTACCTATACGTATAGTGTTGAGGCAGTGAGGTGTGAGGAAGACAAGTGTGAGGAAATTACGGGTGTACTGGAGCCTGGCAGAGGGCCGCCGCCTGGCCTGCCCTCCACCATTGCCACTCACGCCACATTTCACCTTCCCTGGACTCGCCTACTCCGCCCATGGTGTGTAAGACCCAAGCTAACATTACAACATAACATAACATATACACAGATTAGTGATAGGTACCGGGAGCCGTAGCGGTGTGTAATGTAGTATTGAAAATTTGAGTACAATTATACGCGACCTGGACATACCCTTAAATAGGTACTATCGCCTATTTACTTTAGCTTATTTTTTCCATACCTGTGTGTGCGAAGTCTTCATAGTAGGTCCTTACAATTGTCAGAATGTCACAGTTATTTATTATTATTCTTTTAGTAGCTATAAAATCCACCTTTATGACATAATATAATGAAAGGGGTGTCTAATGCATTGAAAACTTCTTGACATATTTTTCTGGGATGCGTTTGGTTAGTGTCATTATTTGTATGTGAGTTCATTGAACTTACTTTAACAATTAAAATTGTGATATATGAATGTGGTTCTTTAAACTTAAAATGGTTAAATCATTCAAAGTATATATGTCTGCTTTCTGTACAGGCTTGTATTCCAAGGCCTGTCTGTGCCAGAATAGTGAAACGTTGTAACTTAGCCAGTGAGTGATAAAGTTGTGCATAGAAAAATCTCATTAACTATATATTATGAAAAATTTGTATAGTTCTATATACTGGTACATAATATTTTGGAAGTAAAGTTTTTAGATGTAACAGGTTATAGGAAGGGAAGTGCTGATCAGTGATAACCGTATTGTTCAATTCCCACTGGAGGGTTTGGGTATTTAATAAGTATCAAGCCGCCAGACCATCGGATTGCCAAGTGGCTGTTCAGTTAAATTCTGCTATGAATTGAACATTGTTTGATATATCTGAAGAACTGGTCCACTTGGATTTGACCAACACAATTTATTATTTCATGCATAGATCTAATTCTGTTGATTTTTTTTACCGAATAGCCTAATTGTGAGGGGAAAAAATTAACTTGACCTGATTTAACCTTATTCTAGAGATACCAACACAGTCTTAAGTAAAGCTTAGTTAGGTTTGGTCTGGTTAGGTCTAAACTTTTTAAAAAGTTGAAAAATCTTGGTGTACCTCATCATCAGCATAATATTAGTACATAGATTTTACTCATTTGTAGTCCTTTGTGCTGAAACATTTATCTTGTGAAAAAACAGAATGCTTTGGTGTGGAGTTCTGCATGAATAGCCACAGACGTTAAGCCATCTGTTGTCAGCCTTGAAACCTCTTCCTGGTAAAACCATGTGAAATTATGAAATTGACACTTAGATGTCAAGATAATGTGTGTTAGATGACAAATTGGTTAGAATACCTGCTAACAGAAATCCTTATTCTTTAGTGTCGCCCCACTAGCTTCCCATTCTCAAGTTCTTATAACAAAATCATGCTTACCGGTACCTATTAATGAACATACTACACACAGCTGTCAAATCAAGTTATATATACCGGTATATGATTAATTGGTTAATACAGTCTTATCTCATATTGCCTCTACTGTCGTTTTCAATTATTTATAACCTTTCCTTTTCCCAAATTCCTTCCCTCTCTGACCTCCCCAAAATACATTGCTGGTCCAGGTTGCTGTAAGGCTGAGTTGGTCTTACACCATATTACCACTATGTGATATACAACACTATATACTTTTTTAAAATTAAGATTATTTGTAGGCGAGGGCAGTGGCATCCTCATCGTCCACCTATTATACAAGGGAGGAGTTGCAATAGCCTCAAAGCTGAACACTGCTTATTAGGGTTCCTGCACTGGTGATAGAGCCTCCCCACCCCTTGAAAAAAAAGGGGGAAATGGGGTATTGATGAAAAGGAGTTATTTCATATATACAGGGTGTCCGGAATTTTTTGCCCAAAAATTTGGCAAATGCATGCTTTATTAATTCTGAAAAGAAAATACTCTATTGATGTGATCTTTTTTTTTTTAGTTTAGCGGTAATTGAGACATTTAATTAAGGGTGGGTGGGAGTAGAATATTGAATATAGAATGCCTCACAGAATATTGTACTGCATTACTAGTAGAGAATAGGGGCATGTATGATTTTGACATTGGCATAAAAATTTGCCTTGACATATTTGCTGGTGTCATTAAAATTGGAAGAGTCTTAGCTTAGTAGAGGCTTAACAAATACAGTGATCTAATCATGTTATTTCAATTGTCAGCTAATGGTATACATGATTCAATATACAATATTATACTGTATATAATTTATTAGATGTAAATTATAATGTACAGCAACTTATGAATTGGATTTAATTGGTGATTCAACTTGTGAAAAGAGCCTAGGAGTTAATGTAAGAAGGAATATGAAGCCACAACAACAATATAAAATATGCAATAGGTGTTTATAACAGGTTTCATACCAAGAACTATAAAAATTAATGTAGATATTTATAACAGGTTTTACACTAAGAAGTATACAGTATACTTAAAAATGATAAAAGAAAGTAAAACTGCAGCTGTACCATAGCATAGCTTGGCTACATGTGGGTGATATAGTTTATCTGGTGCAAATTCTTTAGAATAATAATTATAGGTTCTATAGAAAGGAAAGTATGAAAACAACATTAGAAGCCTTTTATATGATGAAGATTGAGGAAGCTATAAGTACCGGTATATATATTTTGATGTTGGGGAGTTAGATGAGCTCTAATTGTTGTATGTCGATGGATAAAAGAAATGAATATAAGAAACTTAATCACAGTGAGTAGGTTCAAAGTCAGATATTTTGATGTAGAAACTATGGAATTGAAAGGCACTTGGTTAGAAGTATAATATGATAGAGTAGTGCATTAATGGTAAAAGCTCCCCAAAGGAGGTCATAAATGTATTACCAGGCACCAGCTGAAAATATTAGGTACTATATAATTAAAATGAATACAGTACTATAAATAAGCATACAAATTGCTCAACATATCAGCGGACTCCCTCATTTGCAGTGGTGTTTCAGTCTCAAAAGTATAGCTAAATTGGCTCCAGCTATGCTGCATTATGTAAATGACCCCATGATGAGGGTAAAATTGTCAAATTTAACAAATAAAGTACAGTACCATACTGTAAAAGGAACTACACCTCTAACTAGTTTTGTGGACTAAATCATGCATGGATTCCAAGCAGAGAGGATACTGGTGATAGGATATAGATCATGTTTTGTAGGACTCCTTTGCATTACAGGCTTCTATTACACTCACTTTAAATCACAGTATACTGTATCACATTGTACACAGTACAATTTAACTTATCAGGAACATATCCTGTTGGTAGAATGATGGTTGCCTGCATGTTTTCTATTATTTGAATTATCTTGGAAAAACAGATTTGCATTCTGTATGTAAAATTCTTAGTACAGTATGCTGTTGAGTCAGAATGGTTCTTGTGTGCTGTTATATAAAAACATTTGACTGTTGGCTTATGATTGTGAGGAATGCTAGCCTAATTTTTTACTCTTCAGACATGGCTGGGGGTAATGATGGGGGCAGGTGTGGCGGGGCAGGGCGTGACGAGCTCATTGAGGCCGTACTCACCTGCGAGGGCAACATTTGTGACCCAGAGCTGCCCACCAAGCTCACCCGCCTCGTCCATGCCCTCAAGCACGTCACCCACAGTGGTAAGTCCCATTGTCTTTAATATACCCTTAGGAGATGGTTGTACTTACAGCACTTACTTCAGGAGCTCTTTTGCGGTGTGTGAAGTTGATCAACATTACAGCAATATCTCTACTACAAAGGATTATCTAGCAAAGTTCTGTATGAGTGACTGATGTATTTTGCTATTGCAGTAAGCAAGTCATAACATAATTATAGTGGTAACTGATGTGTACAAGGTAAAAAAATGTTTGTTACTAAAAGTACATACAGTACCAGGTACAGTATAATGAAAGCACTCCCCAAGCTATTTAATTATAAATGCTTAGCCTACTTGAAGGCCAAAACTATTGGATATACAGTAAGTGGATTTAGATGTGCAAATTAAATCCACTTACTGTACATGTTAATCCATTTACTGTATATCCAATAATTCTGAACTTCAAGTAGGTTATGCATTGATAATAGCTTGGGGAGTAAGTGGATTTACATGTACAAATTGGTCCTGGAGTGGCGGCGTTTACGTCGTAGGACCACCCCCCAGGGCTACCAAGGGAGGAAACTATGGGGGCCAAACTGTCACAAAATCCCCCTGTCCCCACCAAGGGGGTGCAAGTCCCTGAGAATGGCTTCGGTCACCTGGGCAGTACCTCGTCCCTCGCACAGCTATACATTTTTTCATCACCTAGAAATGATTCTCCAGCTATCATTTCTTGGCTTCTAGCCGGAGACATTGAAAGCAATCCTGGACCCACTAACAAATACACATATCCGACATGCTCAAAACCCATCACATCTAGTAAACAGACATAGGGCTTAGTTCCATGCAACTCTTGCAAAAACTGGACCCATTTTACATGTACAACACTTGCTTCCAGAAAACACTACACAAAGACATGGACCTGTCCCTCATGCCCCATACCTTTATGAACAGCACAACCTCAATCACCCTCACCATTACTCCCACTTCTATCACCCCTACCACCATTATCTCCACCTCCATCCCCCAACAGACTCCTCACCCCTGTGCAGCAGCACCTAACACACACCACACACAACATTAACATATAGTACAGTACTTCAATTACACCTAGATGGCATCAACACCAAAAAACAAGAACTCCCACAATTCATCATGCAACACACCATTTTACAAGAATTTTTTTTTACCCAATACACATAAAACCTACATTTACCAATTTCACCACCATCAGAGAAGACCGGGCCAACGACAATGGCGGTGGACTCATCACCCTAGTGAACAAATCCCTTAATCATATAGAAGCCAGTGCGCACCTCAAATCCCTTCTCCCCCACCACAACACCACAACAGACATTCAAGCCATTAATGTATGCACTGGCAAACAACAAGTATTACAATAGTTAATTATACATACCCCCTCAAACTTGACCAACAGTTCCCCATAACCTTTCCCCACGGCTCCAACAAATCACCAACCAACCTGACCTCATTGTGGGTGGTGACTTCAACACCAAGATGTCGGCCTGGTATGTCAACAACCCAGACACAGGCAGAAGGCTTGAAATCCTTTCCCAAACTAACAACCTCATTACATTCATCATCATCATCATCATTTTCGTTTAACGTCCGTATTTTCCCATTTAGGATGGGGTTGGACGGGCGATGACTGCTCTCCACATCTGTCGCCGGCCCCCAACTACCCCCTGCCCACTTAAGGGCTGCCGGGGACTGGGGGCCATTTTTGGTGTGGTTGCCATCATCATTTTTTGTTGGAGCGAAATTTTTTATGGTTGGCATGCCCTTGCTTACAACCACATCCACATCCCTCACTTCCCATCATAATTACCAAAAAAACAAGAATCACCCCAACTGGCCACAGACACACATACACTAATTACAAAAGAGCCAACTGGGAAGCCTTCACTACTGAAGCAGAACATCACTTTGAAACACTGAACAGTACATCCATCACAAACATTGACACTGCTGTACAAAACTAAATACAATTATACAAATGCAAATAAAACAATACATCTCTATAGGTAACAAAAGAAAACACAACCCCAACTATACACCAGAAATTCAAGGCCTCATCAGACAATGAGACACATCCCCTAATCCATTCACATAACACATTGCATACCAAATAAAAGCACTAAATACACAAATAGCAACAACATTAAAGAATAGAAAACACTAAACTGGCCAAGGTTTGTCAACACACTTGATCACAAAACAAACACCAGTAAACTCTATAAACCTTTAATTCTGCATCACATTGTCCAACAGCAACACTACACAAACACACGCAGCTACCATAGCATAAGACAGTATACACTCAAATAAGCAACAAACAAACACCCTTATTCAGCATTTCTCTCATGTCAGCCACCTTCACCCTCACCCTGAAGACCGACGAGTTATCAAACGTAAGAGACATTTCCCAAATGACTCAAACTATGCACCATTCACAAACTGTCAGACGAATCACATCATCCAAAACCTCAAGCACTCATCTGTTTGTGGCCCTGACAACATCAATAACATACTCTTTAAACACTGGACTACAAGGCATACAAGCACTTTCTAACATAGCAAACTACAGCCACTCACAACTCAATATCCAACGTCGGGAAACACGGAAATATCATCATTATCCCAAAAAACAACAAAGATCCCACACTACCCACATCACACTGTCCCATCACCCTCCTGTGCACCCCCTCCAAAGTTATTGAGTTCCTCATCATTAGTCTAATCACACTACACATTCCCCTTGCATCCTCACAACATGGTTTCAGACCACTACATTTAACAAACACTGACCTCACACAAAGAATCTATGATGGCATCAACTCAGATAGACCCCCACACAGAACACTCTTCACATTGGACATCAGCAAAGCATTCAATGCCATCCCCAAACACAACCTCACAAACAAAATATACAACACAAAAAGATGGCTAGCCAACTCCTTGGGAGGAAAAGTAGCCCATGTTACATTTGCTGGTCAGTCATCTAACATTGTAAGTTTCACCAATAGTGTCCCCCAAGGATCTGTACTGTCACCTACTCTTTTTAATTTATACATGCATGACCTACCTACACCCCAGACACCACAAATACATGTAGCTTCCTACGCAGACAATATAACACTCACATGTACACACAGAAATACAGACACAGCCACTCACATCCTCCAATTCTACCTCAACGCACTTAATGCCTGGTTCACCAAAAACAGACTTAAATTTGCACCCACCAAGTCAACTGTCACCATTCTCACCACTGCTACACACCTCACCACACCATAAGCAACACACCTATAACACACACACACACGCAATCTACTTGACATAACATAAAACACATCTATGTCTTTCAAACAACATATTACAATCATCAAATACAAATTCATGCAAAGACTTAATGCCCTCAGATGAGACTCATCTCAACACCCTTCAGACCAAACAGAATAGAGCCCTAAAGATAATCACAGGCTGCACAGCCACTACACCTACAGACCAACTTCCCCATGAAACCAGACTGCATGACCACCCAGCCCTTCTGACATATCAGAAGAAGCTGGATGCCTGCCCAGGATGCAACACAGCACCTCAATGTACACAACCACACTCGTCAACAACACAACATACACTCTCTGAGGGCACTGTGGGAAAGCCCGTTTCAGGCCATAGCCTTCCTCAGGAACTTGGGACTGCTTGACCAGACAGCTTGAGGAACTTCAACAGCATGTACAAATTAGACAAATGTACTTTAGTGAATTGGTCCAACACAGTAATCATTATCAGGATGATGTTCATAGACACTTCTAAGTGTTGTATTGTGAAATACAACTAAGATAGACTGAGGTACATCAGCAAAGACCAGAGAACCAAGTGAATAATTTATAGTCTTTAGTAATTTGTGTTAATTTACTTTGTGTAATTCCACTCTTAATTATACCTGTGTATTTAATTACATTTCTATAAACTAAAGATGCACATGGTAGTATTGGTCTTTTATTGTTAATGATCTTACAGGATATGCTATTATTCATGTTAACATACAAGAATAATAGCAGTGGCAACTACCCAGCCCTTCTAACATATTTGAAGCTGGATGGAGCCATTGTGGATGCCTGTCCATGATGCAACATAGCATCCCATTTCACTAAACATATTATGGAAGACTTTAGTGTTATTGTTGAGGTTCCTCAAGCTGTCTGACTGAGCAGCCCTGAGCTCCTGAGGAAGGCTAAGGCCTGAACTGGGCCTTCCCACAATGCCCTCAGTGTGTGGATGTTGTGTTGTTGGCGAGTATCGTGTGCGTTGCAGTCCTCCATAATGTGTTTAATAGAATAGCGTGTTGTGTTGCATCCCGGACAGGTATCTAAAATGGCTCCATCTAGCTTATTTTGGTATGTCAGAAGGGCTGGATGGTGGTCCCTTTGCAGTCTGGCCAGATGAACTCTGTCCTCACGGGGAAGGGGGGAATTTGATGGGTGGATGTCAGAGGGTCGTGCATGCAGCAGGGTCTTGTTTTTAAGTTTTTGGATGGATTGGTGGGTGATTTGAGTGTGGATATGTTTCTGTAAATTGGTTTGGGGTGGGCAGGGGGTTTGGACTGCTTGAGGAACTTCAACAACTATGTTTTTGACATTATGTAATACATAATTACTTGCTGTTTTATTTAGAATATGCTGTATTGTGTGTATAATTGCACTTTTTTTTCTTATTTGTGTTAGAACTAACAGTTTCTTAGCATTTAACAAAGTTATACACCAGAATATTTACAATATACAGTACTCATTAGATTCATGGGGCTGGGGTCCTCGGATTGATAGAATACGTGCATTCTCTCCCAGCTTTGTGTTTCTGGTAAATTTTTTATTAATAATATATTTATTTCCTTTGCTGTGCCATGCATTATCCCCACTTGTAATTTACTTGAGTTTCTGTTAATTAAGAAAAGTTCCCTTTAACACTCTTCTTGACTTTTATAATTCAACATCTGATAAAAAGTTGAAATTGATGTTTTTTAATTTGTCTCAGATGAAAGGACAAGTGCATGGTGAACAGGTTTGTTATTGTGTTTACTTGGCAATCAAGTGGGAATTTCAACCAGTGTGTGTGTGTATTTTTATTTTTATTAATGTCAGGTGTAGGTCAGACACTAATTGATAGAGTGAAAATTTTTGTATGATATTAATGCACAGTAATTGTTTAAATAATATTAATGCTGGTCTGGTCATTATTTATTAATTTTCCATGTGCTGCACCATTTATGACCGTGGATTTTCTCGTGTTTCATCATCATCTTCGTTTAGCTTACTTCCTCTCCCATGTTACTGAGGCTGGTGGGGCCATGACTCTATCACTCGCTTCTCTCTCTTCATCGTCAAAACCTCTTCTATACTGTACCCCACTCTCCATATCTTGCCTGACAGTGCTCCTCCAAGTTTATCTATGATAATTTTTGGCATTAAATTTATGATAGCTGGGAACACTACTCCTTGTCCAATACTGAGGCCAAATCCTCATTCTTGATTTGGAAAACTGCTGTTACACAGTCCCTCCATTGTCCTACTTGGTCCATTTGTCAAACCAGTCACTTCAATTTTCACATCTACAGTTGTACAGTTGACTCTCGAATAACGCGATTTTGAGTAACGCGTTTTTTATTTAACGCTGTGTAATATATAGGGGGATACGATTAAATAACGCTCTTTGTTCAATTTAACGCGGCCATGCTCAGAGCGCAGAGTGAGGAGGCAGAGCAGAGTGACGAGTGTTAAAAGTGAAGAGAAATGTACTGTACTGTTACTTTACAAATGTAAATATAGTACAGTATTACAATTCATTGGCATGCGTGGTAGTGGTGGAGGTGGTAGGGGGAAAGGAGGAGATAGCGTGTGATATTGTTTGTTTATTTTTATTAACCATACGCTGGTGTTTCCTTCTCCTTTCTCTGTCCGAGGAATACTTCCTTCTTTATATCGAAGGATATGGCCTTCCGTTTTGTAAATGCACCAGCTGGCAATACTAAAAACGAGCGAGTCACACACAAGGTGACAAGGCACGCTAGGCCTATATTCCATTGACCTTGGGCTAGGGTGAATAGAGACCGAGGATAGGGGGAGAAGGAGAGCGGGAGAAGTGGTGGGTACACACTCACCAACACTTCACAGACGACAGTGATATAATTTCGTGACATGTTCATTATGAATTCGCTCGTTTTGTATAAGAACTCCTCGGATTTGCTTCACTTATTTTCGCCACTGATTCTATATGGATGCAATCGTTTTTACGATTTTTTAATGAATTTATGCGTCACCTAAGCAGAACATATTACACGCCTACTTGAGGAGTCTATTGTAAAACAAGAATGTGTGTTTTTGTTGTTTCAGTCACCAACTACATACTTTATTTTGACTCAACTATTCATACATTAGAGTAATAAAATCCCCCAAAAGGTAGACTTTTGCATTGTCCAGGAACGCAACCCCCACTATTACCATTGTTTCTTATGAGGAAATTAAGTTTAAATAACGCTACGTCTCCAGGAACGTTACTATCGCGTTATTCGAGAGTCAACTGTAATATATTTCAGCTGCCAAAATATGAAATGATGAACCATCCTATGTATTCCCCCAGTTGTATGACTTACTGTCCTTCTAAAAGGTTATGGACTAATGATCTCTTCTTCAGTTTTTTCTAGCATTAGCCACAAGTGGGCAGTTTTGCCATTGCCTAATTCATAAAATTTCATAGAAATACAGCTTAAAATTATACAAAGAAAAGTCTGTACAGTACTTGCACCACATGATATAATTATGTCTTCTGGTAATTTACAAATCAAGCTCTCTATTGAGATCTGTTGAACTCTTACTTCCTCCAGTGACTTTCCCCGAGGGGGTAGCCATAGAAGTCTAGTTCTCCCTGGTCCAACAGTCTCCTTGCTTGATCAAGCCCCCTCTTTCCACTCTTGTATTTTTCCCTCTAGTGCATTTCCACTCTACTCACTCAGCTGACTGGTGTTCTTATATCATACCAGGCTTCTCAGTCTCATTCCTTTACACCTTTGTAAACTCACAAATTTGAATTCTCCTTACATATCCAAGCTACTTCAGTATATTATGTTCCACCCTTTTAGTCATCCCTCACTCAGTACCTCTTGTCTTCTCACCCTAAATACATCTATCATATAAATTCTCAATGCTTTTCCTATCCTACCTCATTAAGCCCTGTGCTCCTCTCAAATATTTTTTTTCCCCACTACAGGTACACCTATTCTAGTTTTTATGCACCCTCTTTCATATCCATGTTTACAGGTCTATGACTTCTCAGTCCCCATTTCACTTCTACCCTGAATTGCATTGGTGGAAAGTGGGGGATAGAAGAATTACATAAGGGAGGGGTAAATGACTTGGCTTTGGTAGCCCAAGCCTTTGTCTTCTACACCCCTGAGTGGGGTAATATGGGATATAGGTGTTACAGTTGCCTTTTATTCTTGTGGTTCAGTGTTAACCCCAATCTTAGTTTCAGTTTGTATCCCATTTCTTGCATTTTTTTACTATTGGATGTCAGCAAAACATATTTTCCCATAGATAAATACCTACCCTTCTTTCTCTCCTCAAAATAATAGGCATTGGACCAAATCCTTTTAAATGCTATCATAAATATGTTTTAATAAATGTGATAAAAGCTGGTGAAAGTCTACATCCTAGTATATGTACAGTACAGTACATGTAATGGAGCCTGGCAGATTAGCTAATAACTTGGTTATTTTTCATTTCCTAATTCTGTTTACAGAGTATGTACTGTACATCAGGCTTTGTACAGTAGCTGCTATAATATACTGTACTGTAGTTATATTTAAGAACATTTATTGGAATACATGCAGGACAAACATTAACCAAAAGTCATAATTCGTGTTACTAAGGATTTAGATTTGTTATCAGCCACTGGTAATGTAGGTGCAAAAAAAAATGTTTCTTCTCTTCATTAATATGCTGAAACTGAAAAGTGACTACTGAAATATATGTATTCATTTGTGAGAATCTGTGAGTTGGAAGTGAGGAAGATTATGATGAAGATATAGTTGTTATTCTCCTGTTTGAGGTAGTAAGCGAGAACATTTCCCCTGGTATGTATTGCCAGCTTCCAAAACCAGTCTCTCAGAGTAGACTGAAGAAGCAAGACAGGACAAATACTTTCTGGTAACTTTGGATAACATTGGAAAATGTAATGCAGGATAATTCCATAATTTCATTAGGTCCTGATACGTTTCAGCTGTTGCACTGTTAGCATACTTGTCAAGTTCATTGCTATTTCAGTTTAACTCTGTAGTCTCTTATATAATTTTACATACATATATACAGGGTGATTCAGAAATGCGTGCCGAAAATCCGCAGGTGTATTCCTGGCACATAATTAAATGTAAATTAGTCAATAACGATTTTGGAAATTCTCAATAGTTTATAAGTTATAGTGCCTTCAAGGTTTGAACAGCCATGACACACATTTCTTGATAACTATCCCTGAAACTCCGTCCCTGGTAATTTTGCTGTGACTGTACACTCTACAGTTTTTGTCATATTCTTTAGTAACTTTTACTGTGTTTCCAATGCCTTCATGGGAGTTAAGTAATTTCACACGTGTCTGAAAGATTATGGTACAATCCCTAGATTTAAACACACTCTTCAAACCTTGAAGGCACTATAACTTATAAACTATTGAGAATTTCCAAAATCGTTATTGACTAATTTACATTCAATTATGTGCCAGGAATACACTGCGGATTTTCGGCATGCATTTCTGAATGACCCTGTATATACAGTATATATATATATTCTAGTTTTAGTTTCAACATGAACTTTTTGAAAGTCTTAGCCTAAACTTGGTATGCTGTTTTCATTGCATCCCTAATAGATAGTGTCATGTTTAATTGCCTGTCAATACCTTCAAATGAAATATCCTCGATAAATTATGGGAAAGTATAACCGTTAGGCACTGTAATATTGGTTTATACGATTCGCTCATATGGTTCACTTTCAGTCACGAAACGGGACTTTTGGTTGTAACTGTACCCTACCTCTGAAAGTTCAATAAGATTTTTACTGCAGAAATGCAAAGTGTCATTATGACTTCACTCTTATGACAATAAACAGGATATTTTTGGTTAATGTTAGAATGTCTTGCTACAGGGAAAATCCTTAATTACTATACTACTATACTATAGCTCTGACACCTCACTCCCTCCGGGAACTGGGGGGGATGGCCACGGCAGAAGAGTCTCTATCTTTCCCTGTTCAAACACTCCCTCCTTACTTGGTCCAGCACTCCCCTCCCCCTCACGTTTCTCTCCTTTACATACTCTTCCACTCTGTTCTGCCATCTAACTGGTGGTCTGCCTCTCACACTAGGTCCCACAACTTCACTTCCATACACCTTTACAAACTCCTCACCTTGCATTCTCTCTACATGTCCAAACCACCTCAGTGTATTATGTTTCACTCTCTCAACCACTCCACACTCAATACCAGTTGCCTTCTCACTCATACCACATCTCTCATACACACTCATTACTTTCTCCATCCCACCTAGTAAGTCCACATGCACCTCTCAAGTAACTCATTTCCACAGCACCTATTCTCGACTGATGAGCCCTACTCCATGTCAGTGTTGGCAGGATTATACTATTTCATAGTCCCCTTTTCACTTCCATACTCACACTTCTACCCTTCATTATCCTCCCCAGTGATCCTATGACCTGTCTACCCTTCACTGCTCTCTCCCTAATTTCTCCTTCCATACTTCCATGTTTACACAGAACTGTCCCCAGGTACTTAAACTCCTTCACTTCCTCCATCCTCTCACCCCTCAAAGTTATCTCACACCTCATCCCAGTTGGTACTTCCACCCTGTAAGGTGTAGCAAAGTCAATTACTTCAGTTCCTGCTCTCTCAAACACCATCACTTTACTTTTACCCACATTCACATTCACCTTAAATCACTTAAATATGGTAATAAGCAGTTAATACATGGTAATTTTCTAACCGAGGTATGTGAAAGTTAACATTTTTCAGTATATTATGGCTAAATTAAATGAAGTGTGAGTAAATTCTGCAAATAATCTTATAAATGATCATTGTACCATGGTATATGTAATTCTGCTTGGTTTCATCAGAATTGGATATGATCTAATCTTATATTAGTAAGGATACTTCAAGTAAAATTGGTAGGTACTGGTATTTCATTATTTTGTATAATTCAGCCTAAGGTATGGTAACCTTGTTTCAAAACATGAGGTCACCAGTACAGCACTAATTTTCAGAGAAAAGACTGCAAATGTCTTTCATTATATAAAATATCAGAATATGGTTGTACTCTTAAGTACATGTTGGTAATAGTTCATGATCTGTGTATAATATGGCACATTTGTTTTACTGACAGATTCAACATGGTTTGTGCGTAAGGTGGAGCCATGGAATAGTGTACGTGTGACATTCTCCATCCCACGGGAGGCTGCCCTGCGCCTGCACCAGCTGGCCCAGGCAGGAGACCAGGCACTGCGGCAGCTGGGCATCCTCTCCGTCCAGGTGGAGGGTGATCAGGTAATATCAAAACGGTATTCATTGTTTTTTTCAGACTAGTAGTATACACTACTTTGGAATTATTTCTTCGGTGAATGTAACGTAATTTTGATCACAGTTGACAAGCCCTGTATAGTTTCACTGTAGTTTCATCATTATTGGTTTGCACTGGCTTTTGTTTTGAGTTGAGTTTTGTTTTGTTTGATAGGGTGAATAGACCATAGAGGGCATTGCAAATGTGTGGTGTAGTAGGTGGTTTAATGAATGTAGGTAAGAGTTTCTCTAATGATAATGTTACAAGTATTCAAATCTCATGGAGTCAGACAAGGATATGTGATATGGTATTCTGAGATTGTAAGGACACATGCAAAAAATTGAGAATTGCTAGTGGATGGCAGGTTGAAAAGAGGAAGTCCTTTATTAGATTAGTGATGGGGTAAATATGAAGGAGAATCATTGGGGAATGGAAATTTTGAGATAAGGAAAGGGGAAGTCAGATTTGTAGGAATACAGGAACTCGAAATTCCTTTACCATGGGCACCATCAGTTAGAAATTTCAAAGGAAAGAGCAATGCTTTAGCAGTTGAGTGAATAATCATTTGATATATGTATGATGGCACCTAATTTTTATTTAACTATTTCATGGTGAGGAGAATTTTTTTCCCTTTGTGTTCATTAGAATAATGAAGAGACTAAATATGAAATTATAATAGTTCATTAATAGGATTTCTTGTAGAAAGATTTAATATTTGATACCAAAATTCCATTTTTAATGACTGGTTTACTTATGCAGGTCGTATCGCTGAAGGTTGCTGGGCCAAACAACGAGCCAACAGAGATAGTGTTGCGTACTGAGGGTGGTGTCAACGATGGAGCAGGAGCATCCAGTGTGGCACGCTCTGTCACAACGGCACTGGGCGTGGCTTCACTCATGCCTGGATCTGCCCCACCTCCAGACATGGTGGCCAACTCAGCTTTCCGCAGCCCCAATGTGGTGGCTCCGCCTGGGGACACTATACCAATGGCTCCACGTACTATTGCCCAGTTGAGAGCACCTTATCCCTATGCCAGCATGAATCGTGCAGCCCAGGCACTACAGGGTCGGGATATTCCTCACCAGCAGCCCACTGTGCCTGGCCCTGCACCAACACTCCGCCCTGTTTATAACCCACCCCCACCCTATCCTAGCTTGGACCAAACCCAACCACAGCGAACTGTACCAGTTACAGTACAGCGGCCACCCCCTCCCCCACCCCAGATTAATGGCACCCAGTACACCCCAAACCAACCAGGGGTCCCTTGTGGGCCTCCGCCTGGTGTCGTCACCTCTGTTGGACCACCTGGAGTCAGCCAGGTTGGTGGTGGCAGCTACCAAGTGGCAGTAACACAGGCTGTAAACAATCGTGCAGTGCTCCCAGCTCAGGCACCAGTAGTATCAGCAGTTAAGGGGGGCCCTAGGCCAGCTGGAAGTGTACTGAAAAACAGTCCCCTTTTAGTGGATCTTTTACGCCAGCCTGATCACCAACCAACGGGGGCAATCAGTAAGGCTAAGGTAGCTCTATCTGCCTCACCCCATGGCTCCCCAGCCCCTGCCTCTCCATCTTCACGCTCTACTACATCCACACCCTCCTCAGACTCCTTGCCCCACACACCCCTCACCAACCTACCTCTACCTGCAGTGCCAGCTCTTTCCCCACCCCCTGCTACTTCTGGGGCCTACAGTGGAGGCATGGTTGGTTCAAGTTTACCGTACAACACTGGGTATGTGAGAGCCAAGGATGGTGTTCATACTCACCAGCAGGTGTTTTCTGGAGGCTCTGTAATCACTAGCACTGTCACTCCACACCCAAGGTTACCCAGTAATGCTGGAGGTGGCTTGCAGCAGCACCCTCAAGCAACAGGTCAGCCTCCACCAGGTCCAAGAACTGAACCTCGGGGCATAGCTGTTGCTGCAGCTCCAGGTGTCCATCCCAGAATGCCACTGCAGCCCAGCACCCGGCCTGGGTTGGTGGGGGAACCCCGGCCACTGCCACCGTCCCCACCCCACCAGGTATCTGGAGGCAAGGAGAGTCAGTATTTGATCAATCCCAATACTGGCTTGCTGGAGCCCCGGCCTAGTGAGAGCTCAGATTCAGAGCCAGAAGCCAGGCCCCCTTCACCGCCCAATGAAGAGGCTCAGTCTAATTCAGTTGTATCAGATGAAGAGTCTAACATCAGTGCCACTTCCAAGAAGGAAACTGATCAGTCTGATTCTGAAACATCAAGGATGTCAGTTCCATGTGTAGAATCTAAAAAGGAACGGCCCAAGTCTCACGACCGGGACTCCAGTCCAGCATCACTGCGGGAAAACAGCATGGTAAGCTCTGGCAGTGCAGGGGATGGCATCAGGCTCAAGCTTACCATTGGCAGGGAGCCAGTTGCCCAAGCTACTTTTGTCCCCAGAACCAAAAAGGGTGAACGTAAAGAGGTAGTGTCAAATTCTGGTCTTGGGACTCAGTTGGCTGTAGAGCCACGGGTCCCCAAGCTACACATAAAATTAAAATCCAAGCAACCTGTTATTGTTAATCCTCTAGGTGATGGGGAAAGTCAGCGAAGTCAAGAGAAGGAAGGAATTAAAGAGGATAAAGTTAAAAGGAGAAGCTACAGAAACAAGTCTCGCGGTAGTGAGTCAGATAGTGATGGAGGCAAAGTACGAGGCTTCAAGCTAAAAAGTAGCAGCAAAGATAAAAGCAGCATGGAGGAGAGCACAACAGTCTTGAAAATAATTGATGGGAAAAAGCTCAAAGTTGATGATAGTGAAGATACACCTGTAAAACATAAGTTAAAAGAAGGTATGGAAGGACGACAGAAATCCCAGAAGTCTGAGGATAGTCGTGTTGCCCTGTTAAAACCGGAGGGTTCTAAGATTTCAAAAGCTGAAAACAAATTCAGAACACGACCAAAAACTAAAACTACAATTAGAAAGGTTGTAGGAGATCTTAATAGTGTCGGAGAGATTGCTAGTCACAAAATTTTAGAAACGCTGCCACCAAGCATCACAAAGGTAGCAGCACTGCATACGCAGCAGCCCCACATCAATCCTTCCTCTAGCCAGCCTCCACCAGTTCCATCTCCTACCCTGGCCAAGGTGTCACCTGCTACCCACCCCACCGACGACGCTTTCAAGCCAGAGCTAGAGAAAAGACCTCGTGGTAACAACCTTTCAGGGCTCCTGAATGGGGAATACCCTCACGGGGAGAAAATGTTGCTAAGCCGTGTCCGACAGAAGAATCAGGGTGGTGGCAGTCAACAGTTGCAACAACCACAGTCACTACCACAGCAACCACCTCAGCAACAGCAGCAGGCTGATGGGCCAAGCACTGGTAGTAAACTGACAATCAAGAGAAAGGGCTCAGGGGAGATGCACACCCTTGAGTCCTTGAAGAAGGATTTTCCAGAAGGTAATATTTGCCATCTAGAGTTCTTGTTTGTGAGTTACTGTGTATTGTAGTTTAATCAGGAAAATTTCTGGAGATTGAACTGCATAGTGGTGGAAGTATAGATTACTTATGTATACATAAAATAGTAGAGACTGCTAAAGGAGTGAATGCAGTGGTTTTCCTTGTACAGTATAAACACATCATACACCCTGCACATGTGATGTTGCTGGCTCAGATTTGGTCAATACTTTGAGGATTTTTCACTCCTTCAGACCCTAGCCAATCCCATTCCTCTCCAGCTGTTCCTCCTTTCCTTCCTTTTCCGTCATGATTGCTGTCCCACATTTTTTTTATCCCCTCCCATGTTGTATAAGAGTCTGGATGAGGAAAAAGTGAAGCAAAAATAACTTGTGCATGATCAGCATGAGTGGAATACATTCACGAGCAGATGCAGTGTACCGTTTGTTAGGTCTGGCAACCCGTTTTTAATGTGACACAATTGAATGGCTTGTTCAACCAAGGCTGAATGAAGGAACTTTCATTGTGAATGTTACAAATATGGTGCATTTAATATTTCCTCTAGATTCATGTTAATACAAAGAAATGAAATGTATTCAAAGAGCAAGAGTTCATGTTCCCACACTTGTCACTACGGGTAGGCAGAAACTTAGAAGTACAGCTGGCCACACTCCTGTGAGGCCCACCCAGCGTTGTCAACATTGGCAATGATCAATGCCCATTATATTTTCTTTACCTATTTTAATGTATTAAACTATATCACTGCCTTGCCAATGATAGCCAAACATTGCAAATTGCCATTACATTTGCAAATGATAGGCCAAAGGCCCTAATGTTATCACCACTTAATACATTATTAGAAAAGTGCTTTATCTATGTACGTTTATATACAGGACTCAAAACTTTTAGTTTATGTTAATAGGAATTTATATGCAAAATAAATATTAATTGTGAAGTGAAGTTTATTGATTTAATTAAAGTTACCTTTTTTGCAGGCCTTGTGGGCAACATGCCGAAGTACCTGAACTCCTCGGTGATGATCAACAAAGTGCCCCACTCCCCAGAGAAACTCCTCCCAGCCGCCTCCCTCCGCCATGATGAGCCTACTGACAAAGGCTCAAAGAAACAAGAGCTGCAGAAGCTGACTGTATGCACAGATCTGGCCAGCCTGAAGGCCAACTCTGACATTACCATCCATAGTGTCACCAAAAATGAGACGCTTAGCTATGGCAAAGCTGGAGACAGTGAGGCTCGGAGTCCCACCAAAATCAGTAAAAGTGAGGTGACCAAAGTGGGCCGGGTAACACATCTTGATGTAAATGACAGGAAGGCATTGCAGGAGGCACTGAAGAGCTCGCAGAGTTCAACCAAAAAGAATGATACTCACCAAAGCAGTATGCATGATCTTTTAAGACGTTTTAATTCTATAGAGAGTTCAACTACAGTGCCTGTGTCTTCTCAGTCTGAGAGTACAAACAGCACCCCTGGAGTGAAAGTGGAACCCAAAATCACAGAATCTCCAGACAAGGTGAAGAATGAAATGAAAAGTGATGACAAAAGTGAGAGTAAAGAACCACATATTTCAAGTGTTAATTCATCAAATAGCTGTGATACTAGTGTTAAAGTGGAACCTGAACAGACCAAGGTTTTAGAACAAGTCAAGGCTCCTGATTTTCCTGGCAATGTTGTCTTGACTAAGAGTGAGGTGGAGAGTCCTGATGGGACACCTAAAGGGGAGCATGGTAGCGGCCAGGGTGGGGAGGATTCTGGCATCGAGTCCATGGATGCTCTGTCGGAGAAGAGTCCAAACCAAAGTGACCAGAGTCCTACCAGGAGGGACGATAAAGAGTGTGAACCTTTTCCTGAGAAGGGTACGAGTGAAAAAATCATACCTAAGAGTGAACCTAGCAGTGGTTGTGGGACAAGTGAGCCAGCAGAGATGACTGGTAGGGTGGTGGTAGGACAGGAGGTTAGTGGTGAGATAGAGGTTAAATCAGAACCTCAAGAAGATCCCAGTGAAAAGGAAGAAAATGAAGAATCAATAAATAAAGATAGTGAAAGTGTGAGCACAAAGTGTGAGTTGAAGACCAGTGAATCTCTGGACAATTCTGATACCAAGGTTACAGAATGTGTAAAGGAAGAGACGAGTGACGAACAATCTACTTCTCAGGAAGTAAGTCTCTCGAATGAAAAGCCTGCAGAATCAGAGGGAAACCCACCCAGTCCCACAGAAGCCCCAACGATAGTGAATGTTGAAGCAAAATCTGAACCTTTGTGTCCACCCATCTCACAAGACACAAATGTTGAGTCCACTGAGTGTAAACCAACAATTGTCTCATTACCTGTAATTTCTCATTCTCCACTTTCAGTTACAACTTCAAATGCAGACCCCCTTCCCACACCATTACCCATACCCCTTCCTCCTCCCACAACGGTTTGTCCATCAAATTCCTTCATTGTATCTCGGCCCATGTCTTCATCACCACCCGCAGAAAGTTCTGTCTCAGTTTCTACCACTTCTTCATTAGCTTCTTGTCCAGCTGTGTCATCACCTGGCACTCCCGTCAGTTCACCCCAACCACCAGTAAATGAGCTAAATACAACTGTCACACCTGCCACACAAAGTTCAACCACACCTAGTGTAACAACTCCTCTCACAACTTCCACAGTCACACTGCCCTGCTCTTCTACAGTCACCACCTTGACTGTATCAAGCCCAACCCCAGCTCCAAGTCCTCCCACAACAACTAGTCAGAACAGCACTCCAGATAATCATACTCTCTCCCTTCCAACCAGCACCACTATTACTTATGTCACAACTGTTACCACTCCATCTCTCACTTCAACCATCAGTCATGCTCCTGTCACAAGTATATCAGTGATTTCCGCAGTGCCTCATACTCCGAAGATGACTGCAGCACCCACCATTTCACTGTCTAAACCCTCACTACTTGCAATCACCTTGACGAGACCCCAGACCAGCAATGCCCCATCCCATGGGTCTGCTGCTGCCCATATTGCATCATTGTCAGCTATTGAAAAACTTCCCAACCTAGCACCACCACCAGATCTGAGCAGTATCTCTACGGCAACACCAGGACAACTCGCAGTAACGGGTACCACCACAGCAGTGACTGCATCAACAGGTGCCAAGGTGGTCACACTGAAACCTAGCTCTAGCCAGGGCCAGGTTAGCACACCTCTCAATTTACCACCAGGAACAACTTTTCGGCTAGTGGCCCTACCGGGTAACAGTGCCATGGCTCCCACCACCAGTGCAGTCAAAGTCGTGGTGTCTCCGGTGAAGGGCCAGCTGAGCCAGCAGGTGACATCAGGTGTAGGTGGCATGACAGTGGTGACTGTTAAGCCCGTGGTCATGGCAACAGGTGGGGCCAAGAATAGCCACTTACTACAAACATTTTCAGTAAGTAAGACTGAGGAATCTAGTCCTCCATCCCTCCTCAAGGCTCACTTAACTGCCCCTTCCCTTACCACATCTCCTCAAGCAGTAGCCACCTCAGTCACCAACTCTGCTGCCACACCCATTGTATCCAGCACATTGGCCAATGGTGATGACCTGGAGGATCTTGACTTTGTAGGTTTTTCTAGCACCCCTCAAGTCAAGTTACTTCAGCCTGGGGAGCTACAACGGGAAATCTCTAGACCTGATGTTATTGAAAGTAGGATAATTGACTCGTGTAAGAGTCCAGAAGTGCTCTCTCCCACTGGTGAGGAGCCAACCCCCATGAGAGTCCATCCACCCCTCTATACATATGGTAACAGGGAAAGAAAGAAGGAAGTAGAATCAGATGCTGAAGATAAAGAGAGAGAGGAAGCCAAGATTAGCAGTGAGTGTGAAGGGATCACAGAATCGAAAAGTAGTGACATCTTAGAAATGGAAAAGGAAAAGGATGACTGTGTTGCCGGAATCAAGCCGAAAGCCAAAGACAAAAAGTTCGATGCTTTGTCCATTGAAATCCCGCCCACTGACTCAGCCCTCTCAGATGACAAAAGGCTAACAAGGAGCACTAGGCACAGTGCAAGGCTAGCCAGTCCAAAAGTGAACAGTCCAGGATCTGAACTAAGTCCAAAGGTGGACCGCAGGAGTCCAGCGAGTGTCCTGTCCATGGGGAAACCCAGTCCAGTGTCAGTGGTACTACGGCCAAGTGTGAGTCCAGCCACCAGAGGGATCAAACGACGGCGGCATGAGTCTGAGAGTAGCAATGCCTCCAGTGTCAATGAGGACATGATGCAAGAGCCTTCAACTAAGGCTACTCGTCGGAAACCTCCAGACAAACCAGCAGGTGAGCTCAACTATTGTTTGGTACAGTACACTCAACCCTTGATTTCGCGGATTATTAGGGGGAAAGAGGCGTCCGGGAATTATGCAAGTCCAAAGATTACCAATATTGTTACCATTTACCAAATATGTATAGTACTCCCTTGTTATCGACGGTGGTTAGGTTCTTACGATGGCCGTCGATAAGAAAATCTGTCGATACCACATTAGAGTATAAAAAAAATTTCCTTTACATATAAACATAACATATTAAAGTACTGTACTGTACAATATATATATTATATATACAGTTGGACCTCCAAATACAGATAAGGAAAAAGATTATCAGAAGATCAGAGATATCCGAGGGCTTAAATTTGATGCGTATGACTGACTGTCTGTCTGTACACCCACTCTCAAAACTACGTTTGCTTTCACTCGTATCTCTGGTTCCCATACACAGCTAATGACTAAAAATAATTCTAAACTTGAGCCCAAAGTATGGAAAATGAATGATTTTAAAGGTTGTTCATTCTAAAAGGTTAGGCCTAATAGCGTGAGTGTAGTGCGTGACGAGTTGACAAGGTCCGTTATCATCAATAATTCATGAGTTTCTACTCATACAATCACATTTCCTTAGTTTATATTAATTATTCTTTGTAATTTTCTCATACAATCACTTGCACTTTTCACCATATCAAATGTCTGTACCGGGATATGTGTTAAAAGTATGAAAAATGCCGTATTGAGAAGTAGTTCACTATAAAGGGGTTAGGTTTATCATGAGTGTATCAAGCCAGCGTGAGTGACAGTGGGGAGGAAATTTCAGTTATCACTAAAACTCGTTGAATTTTCATTCGTGCACAAACATTCCTTAGTTTGTATTAATTAATTTTGGTAATTTTCTTTGAAAAATCACTTCCACTTAATATTAATTTGCACATAGGTACACCTAATAGGTGTGAGAGTGTGGATGGCCGAGCTGTACGCAAATCATGTAGGCATATGTGACGATACAACCGGACAATCCTTGCATAGGCCACTCGGACACCAAAATGGACATTTTTATTACCACTTTAAAAATTTCGGACTATTGGGATGTGTTGCCACCACTTCTCCCGCGCTCCTTCCCCCCCTACCCTCAGTCTCCATTCACCCTAGCTCAAGGTCAAAGGAATATAGGCCTAGCCAAGGTGCCTAGCCTGCCTTGTCACTCGCTCGTTTTTAGTAATTACGAGTTATTAACCACCAGCTTCAACACTCAGTCATGTCAGGTGGTGCATTTACAAAAAGGAAGGTCATATCCTTCCATATCAAGAAGGAAGTTTTTTCTCGAACAGAGAAAGAAGGAAACACCAGAATAGGCTCAATAAAATGTAAACAAATGATATCATGCTATCTCCTCCCTTCCCCCTACTCTCCCCCTACCACCAGGCATGCTTACGACTCATTTCATTCATGAGTTGTCTGCGAAAACCTTAATACAAATTGTTATACGCATTTAATATGCTTAATACGAATTATAATACTGTATTTACATTTGTAAAGTAACAGTACTGAACACTTCTCTTCACTTTTATACTAAATAGCTAGTCCGTCGATAATAAAGCCGTCGATAACGAGGGAGTACTGTAATTTTGCTGCACTTATGGTAAGCTCACATCCATGCACAGCCACTCCACATGAACACTGCTTCACATAACTTACATTATAGCCTGCTATTTTGCTAGAAAATGGTCGGCACTGCTCCTCGTGTAAATACATTTACTCCGTCAATTTACGATTATGACTTAAACGCATTTAAATAGTAACATTGTTTAATAAGATACGAAAACATCATTCGTAAAACTCACTTAAATCCTTATTTAGTTACTTGAATGTGGACTCGGAGTGCGGGGATGGTAGGGGTTGGTATCCGAGGCTACTGTGGCTGCTTGAAGGATCTAATCCCTGTTTTATAAAATCATTCTCACAGTTGATTATCCTACACTTATTTCGCAACCGATAGCAGAATTTCCTCTACCTCCTTTCTTCATTTTTATTATCCTCAATTTAGTTGCCAAACGTATCTTCTTATTTTTCTTCTTGATGAGTGGCGCCATGATGATGATAATCACGCACAGATTTGAAAAAGATTGAATACGGATGGATACGAAACCATGGTCAGAACGCACGTATGTCTCAGGCTATTGTTTGTAATAGAGGCTAGAGCAGAAGGTTGCCAGGCAGATAGACAACGGCCATCATGGTTAAATTTGTTCAAGTGATGTCACAGCTCATGATGTCACTCCAACTCATATAAATAGTGAGAGAAAACAATTTTTCATAAGCTGTTTTTGCAATACAATGTGTATATTTTGCAAATGATGTAGCTTTAGTGTGGTAGCGCTATTTTTGCCAGACCAGATAACAAATGGTCCCTAGCGAGGTCAGTTACCTATCGCGTAGTCTCGGTAGAGCGATGCGATGTTGTTTCTGGAGTTTAGCCTTTCCAACGGCGCTCTATACGGCTTAGTCTATGCCTTTTTAATTTGGGCCATAAACTAGCCCAAAGCCACCCAAATGCCCAAGCTTGGCCGAGGCCATACAAATTCTGGAAAGTACGAAATACGGGAATTTGAGATCCGCAAAATTGAGGTTTGAGTGTACTTTGATATTTTATGTTATTCAGCAGTGTAGTACTTTACCCACAGACCATACTGTATGTGAATTAATTGTCTCTCATTACATTTTGCTATCGAATATGTACAGACTTTATAACACCTGTAAATTGAATACTGAACATAGTGGATATTGTCTTAATGAAATCATGTTGCAGGTACAGTATAAATTTTTATATTAAATGAACTTCGTGTACTATCAAAAATAAAAGTCGTGTTGTGAAATTTGGTGAAAACATTAAGTAGAGTGCTATCCATACTGGACATGAACGTTTCAGTGGTGGGATTTTTATTATGTTTCACGAGTTGTATTTAATCATCGGACAAAACAGCGACACTACTTTTGTCTTTGATTGTTCACTGCAAAAAATGTTTTGGAACCACCCCTCCATTAATTTTAGAATTTTTATCACGGCCTGCTAAGTCAGCCTAAGTGTCCCTGTACAGGGACAATAATACACCTATTATACACATATTCATAACACATATTATAATGTAAGAGAGAGGAAGACAGAAAGAATAGTGAGAGTGAGAGGAAAACAGGAAAGAATAATGAGAGTGAAGGGAGAGTGGAGTAAGAGTGAGAGGAACACAGAAAGAATAGTGAGTGAGAGGAAGACAGAAAGAATCGTGAACGTGGAGTGAGAGTGAGAGGAAGACAGGAAAGAGTAGTGAGAGTAAAGGGAGAGTGAGAAGACAGGAAAGAATAGTGAGAGTGAAGGGAGAGTGGAGTGAGAATGATCCCAGTGATTAAAAATGTGATCATTCATTTGTAATGCTATTAGTAAAGGATTTGTTTGGTGTTAGAGTGAGAGTAAGTATTATTGCCAGTGGAATAGACTTACCAACTCTACATAGCATTAGCAATAGGGGTGGTTCCAAAACTTTTTTTGCAGAGTGTACATACAATATATTAAGGATAAGTAATTGATTTGAGTATCAATAGTAGAAATATTTTGCTATGATACATTTTGTCCAAATATTTAACCGAAAATTTGAGAGCATTTTCGTATCAATTACAGGTATATTATTTCAATTTCAAATGTAGAAAATATTTTTGTAGCTAATAGGTGACTCATAAGTCAGAATTCCAGAATGCATTCTTTATGGAGATTAAGTTCATCTGAGAAAACTTTAACCAAATATTAACTTCCTACATTATATTGAATAATGTGAATGTCAATTTAACTGTTTGACCTAGCCATAAGCAGAAGTTTGTACCGGCATCAATGTTTTTTTATTCCTCTCAACTTTGGGACTGTAGGCTGTAAGTAGCCAGTGACTCATGTGAGGCACCGAAATTATTGAGTGTCGCTCTACAGTAGATGAGAGCGAAGCTTCATGATGTTGGTAGCTCTTTTGCCTCACTAGATGATGACACTTTATTTATACACATCACTATCAGGAGAGGGCAGCAATTTCGTAACTCACAGCATCTTGGAATATAGTATGCGTTGGTGTCAATATAAGGGGTATTTTCTTGGATGTGTTGGCATAGCCAGGATACTAAGAAGGAATATCAAGAACCATGAAATCACCACGGAAAACCCCCAGACATTTCTCATGGACTCGAACCTGTACTGTACTGTGATATCACAGTCATTTAAGCTCAGTATTATCATGATGTTGCAACACTGGAAATAGACATACAAGTACTGTACAGTACACCAAACTAGTGTGTCTAGTACTACTGTACAGTAACTCCCCAATTTACGAACATAATGGGGACCAAGAGGCTGTTCCTAAGTCCATTTGTTCGTATGTCCAAAATCGGGTCCCCATCGGAATTTTCCCCACGTTTTAAAGCCTCATTTACATTAAAAAATAGATAAAACCCTATACTTACAGCATACTTAATACCCATACTTGTATTACCCAGCACTTTTAATGCTATTTGAAGGTGATTTACACAATGTTAACATTGAATTTTTTTTTATTTAAGCAAAAATTGTAATAGCAAGTCAGCTGTCGATGTAAACAAACAAGATGGTGGGTATCGGGGGCGTGCGTCAGGGAGAAAAGGCAGGCACAGCACAGCTTTTCGCTGTTTCCTTGCACTGCCATTGGCTTCACTATCCATCTTTCGCTTCACACCCGACATTTACTATGAAATTATGTACGATTTAAGCGAAATTACGGAGCAGTACACCACTACACGACGAACAAATGCTGTTGAATTTTGGCTCGACTGGAGAGTGGCGGCGGTGTGGGTACTGAGTGAGTGTCACAAAGCGTGGTGCTGCCGTGGCGTGGCAGACTCGTGAACTATATATGCACGCCCGCTAAATTTGAAGTTTGCTAGCGACTTTCAGACAAATTTATGGACTTCAGAAGTTTGTTCGTATGTACCGATTGTTCGTAACTCGAATGTTCGTATGTCGGGGAGTTACTGTATATGCTTTTCTCATCAGTTTTTTTTTTTTTTTTTTTTTTTTAATTCTTAGGGGAACGTGGCATGCGTATTTGAAACCACTGGATATTATACTCCTCTCTTTTTACAGTGGGATCTTGTATGTAACTACTTACATCTGATGAATTGACATCTAATGACACTTTTGAACGTTTTCCAATATTTGTATCTAATGGGGAAATTTCAATCTAAGGATAAAAATCCCTGAAGTGCTGTTCAAATTGGCCGCCACCTTGGCTGAGTGCATGACATAACACCGCCACTCCCCTGCCTCTTACATTTTTCCTCCCCATACAGGCAAATGATGTGTGCTTGGGGTACTTATGGTTTATCTTGATGGCAATGAACTTGTTATTAACTTGTTATGATTCATTTTCAGAGGATGAAGAGAGTTCTGAGGATGAGTCACTAGATGGGGGTAGTGGGAAGAAGCGAAACCCATCTGCTGCCTCAACCTCAACCAATGAAGAAGATGATGACTCGAGGTACGTGTTTATGTTGAGATAGTGAGAGTCGTCATTGAAGAACAAACTCATTGTAATATTAGTACTTAACACTCGAACACGGCCTGGTTATGTTTAAACAGTGAGGGTGGGTGTGGCAGGACACACCTCTCATATGGCGCGAGTTTGAATTGGGGAAACTGACTGAGGCGGGCAGCCAGACTGTCCAGACAGGATGTGTTTAATTATATTTCATATGTTACTAGTGTAGAGGACGCTTATGTGACGTCCAAATTTGAGCTAAATCTGCCCAACGGTTGACTTTTAACTTGGATTTTTCCAAAATTAGGACGCCTAAGTGGCGTCTCTTTACTAACTTAAAGTATTTTTGTTTTCATTTTTCCAAAAATGCATCTGGGGCGTGAGCGGTGCACGAGTGTTAATACTGTATGTTCAAATATAATTACTTAGGAAAAGCGAGTAATTTACAATAACCTTTGAGAAGAACCAATATGTTCGGTGTTTCCTACTTGCTAAAGGAATTATGTATGAAAAGCCATGACATGAGCCAACACTTCTTTACCACCATAGCTGACCAAATACTATAAGTACCTTGTTTGTCCTGGATTTGCAATGCATCTCTGCCATTGATTGACCTATTTTGTTCATCTACTATTTCTGTTGCTGCAGTTTTGACTTATTATAGATTAACATGCTCAATCTTGTTGTCTTAACCCTTAAAACACGGGCAAAATGGAGCTCTGAAAATACATCCTCCCACCTTCTCTGCCGTTTTAGCACTGGCTGGCTACTCTACGAGCTAATAATCAGTGTTGCCAGTCGAGACAACCATGTCACCCGCGGTCCTCCCCACTTGTAGGTGGTGTTGAATTATCTCATCACCCGCATTGAAGGGAGCTTTCACACCAAAGTAGCAAGTTGCAGGTTGTGTGTAGCAAGTGGCAAGAAGCAAATGGCACATGACACTGTTTTCAGACCAGAGTGACATGGCGGGCGAATTTATGCTTTGTCTTGCTTGTTGTTTGAGCTGTATTCTGGCAATATATTGTCATACAAACATGTATGTTTCCACAGCTTGCACAAATGTTATATTGAATGTGTCACAGTCTGGAGGAGGCATTATGCTACTCATATCTGATGGGTGACCAGGTCAATGGTGCCAAATGTTGCTGGTGAATTTTTCTTTCTTTATAAATGCTCTAAACCAGGGATGCACAACCTTTTGGGCTCCTCGGGCCACATGATCAAACTTAAATCTCACTGAGGGCTGTATTTATGTTAATCAAAAATGTAGAAATTTTAGGTACTTGATGGTAAAAATATAGTACAGTACTTAATCCATTACATTACAAAACTGATTAATCCTTACCTGGCATACATGACACAGTCTTCTTAATGTGATTTTTGACACTGTGATTCATAGACAAGCTTTTTTATGTTCAGTTGAAACTGTTGTTATTTTTTAACATTTATTACCTACTAAGGGCCGCCAGAGGGTTGCTTGAAGGCCACATGCGGACTGCGGGCTGCCGGTTTTGCATCCCTGCTCTAAACCCACCAAACATTTGCAAATAATTTATTGTACTACACTTAATGTTAATGTATTTAATAATTTAATATTATCTTGGTTATTAATCACTGTAGGTGTGAAAGTGCCATTAAATCAGACAACAATGTGAGAGTGTAAAGGCTAAAAAATGGAAAATTATCATGTCTGATACACATATGCTCTTTGATGTGTAAAACTATTGTTGCTCCTGTAAATCTGACTTCTTTAGACATTAGCGTATTGTGTCTTGTATGTTGTTTTAGTAAGATTACTTCAGCTTATTTTCAAACATTTACTACCCCTCTCCATTTGCTTCTGTCACACATAATCCTTAAAGCTCGTCCACACTGTGCAATGGGTTGATTCAACATGCTGATATTTCAAATTTTCAAAGTTTTGAGGCCTTTCCCCCACATGAGCATTTCAAGTCAGTCCTAAACCCAAGTCTACCAGTCAGCTGAGTTGGCTCCCATACTCAAAAGGAGGATGTCTCTCGAGAGCGCTAGCCCAGGAAATTAGATTTAATCTATTTAATAGATTTAATCTATTTAATAGATTTAATCTATTTTTTTTAAGGTATTTATTGGGGATATACCTAAGGGAGGAGGGAGGATCATGCCATTCAAGCTCTCCAAGCAGATGTGAGGAGGAGACAGCCCAAATCATGATATACAAGCCCCAAACACTGGCTAGGGGTATGAATAAGCACCACCAAATCCACCTCCATGTCACAGGCCGGGATTTGAACCACCAACCTCTGGCCCACAGGCCAGTATTTTACCCACTGAGGCAACGAAGTCCCTGCCCCTTGTAAATATCGTCAGCCACTGCTTGCACCAAAATCTTTTTTTGTTTCCTTGATAAAAAAAAAATTGCAGCACATAGTGGCACAATAATGTTTCCTCTGCATTGGAGGCATCCTCCTCTGAATCATTGACTGGCGGCTATGGCGTTGGTGGTTCGGGTGCAATGTCACTCAGGCTGGCGATGAGGCCCTCAGTGTAGACATGACCTTCTTGTTTCCAACACGGGGATCATCCTTGTGATGCGTGCTATAATTGTGTTTCATACACACTGTGTGTGTGCTACACTCTGTCCCAGTGACTGCCACTCGCTGGCACCTTTAATCCATATGCCTTGCAACATGATGCTCAGTGTGGACAACTTTACAACTTGCTATAGAAACAAACCCTTTCCTTCAACTCGCCTTGCACACTGTATATCCAAAGCTTCCCTGGCCTTCGTCTCATCCTCACACCTCCACTTCTGAACACACTATCCTCTTCATCATTCTATCCCTCTCCATTCTCCAGTTATCCAAACCATGGCTGGCTAACTTGCACAACACTACTCGCATTTTCATTTCTGACTATTTATCTCTACTACATTCAGTCTTCTCCCTTTCTCCCATATTTCATCTCCTTATAGGGCAGTAGGCACAACTATCCCTTCATATACAACTACTTTCTCTTTATGTCCATTCTGAGTACCTGCAACCCTACATCAATGCTCATTTCTCCTAGTACCTTCCCTACATCACTTATCCTAGATTTCACCTCGGGCTCTATTATAACGTCCCCCGTAACTATGTATAGATATATAAAGGTAGTTAGTAATTAAATGCATAGGATGACCAAAGCTTAATTATTTTGGAGGATTTTTAGTCACAGTTAGATATATATAAAATGGAATTAACTGCAGCCAGGAACAATTTTTCAGCAGGCCGTCATCTCGCAGCAGCCGAGCCTCGTGTAAGACAGCAGCCACTAGAAGCCGTGAGAGACAGAGTTCAGCAGAGTCTACAGGCACCACCAGGGACACCACTCCCACCCGTCGCACCACACCAAGGCAAAACAACCGTGCACCCAACAAGGACAAATCTCCCCCACCAGGACAGCCTAGCAAAGTGCAGCAACCCCCCATCAAGGATAAGGTCACTACGAGAGACCAGACCAAGGAAGTGGTGAAAGACAAGGAAGTGGAAAGAAAAGAACCTGTGAAAGATACTAAAGATGCTCAATTGAAAGACAAAAGGACTCCAGCCGTTGCTCCTGCGGCTAAAGAAAATAAAGCTGTAACTAAGGAAAAAAGTCCCCAAATTAAGGATAAAGACAAAAGCCCAGTGCAAGGAACCAAAACGAGAAAAGACAGTGAACAGTCCGAGTCAGATGCTAGTAATAGAAGAAAAACAAGAAGTACAGCAACAAGTAAGTTCTCCCTGTACTTTTGTATGTTCCCTTTGCGTTCTTTCTGCACTTCATTATGTTAGTGTCAGTTTAAGTGATTTTCCACACCAGTGCTATTATAGGTTCAATGCTGTATTATATTAACTTTCATGTTATTTTTTTAATTTCAGAGAGGGAAAAACTTGAGTAGATGATATTTGTTAGTGCTTGAAAGGTAGCTATTCGCAGTGAAGGTAAATTTGTTGGGGATGTAGAGCAGGGATACTGCACACTGAAGTGATAGAAGTTGAAGATAGCACCTTTCATGAATGGAGCGAGTTATAAAAGGATGTGAAATATCTGAATCGGGAGAAGATCGAAAATGAGGGCTGATCGATTGAGAATAATTTTGATGTACAGTCGGCAAAAAATGTATCAACACCACCCCTACATTGAAATTTTAAAAATGTGCAAGGTAAGGTTGGTACTTCTGATGTGTGGCAGCAGCAGCAGCTCAGTGTTGCCATATTTAAAATTTATCTCATTACCAAACTCCTCAATTTTTATTACCAAACTGCAGTTTCCATTACCAAATTAATTATATATACAGTATATATATAGTTCTGTAAGTTAATATAAGAGACAGCAGACAATGTGTAGTCAGGAATACCAACACTACATATCACTGTCCAAAAGGGTGGTGTTGATACTTTTTTTTTGCCGACTGTACAAGTCCATCAGGGCTCAGTTATGAGCCCGTTTTGGTTTATTATGGTCTTCAGGCACTGTCCTGCATTCTCAAAATGTGACCACCACTCAAATTGTATGTGAATGACTTGGCTTGATAGATAGCTTAGACTCAAAGAGAGTGTAGGAGTAGTTGTGTGAAGGGAGGTTATGAAATATATTGGCCTAAGAGATAATGTTGACAAAACTAAGGTAATGGTTAGCCAGGGGGAAGGAGGTAATGTAGTGGAAGCAGTGGCCATGTGCTGTATGTAGGAGGGAGGCGTTTTGTGTGTGTTCAATAATTATTGCAGTGTGTAATAGTTAGGTAACCAGAGATTTAGTGCTGCAAGATGTCATTACCTTTGAATGTACTATGTAGAAACAATCAAGTATCAGCAGGGCGGAAAAGGTTAATTTAGAGGTGATTATATGGAGGAAGTGCAGGATAGATCTATGCTGCATGTATGAGAATGATGAGGCTGTAGAAGAGTGAAACATTCCTGTCCAACTTGGAGGATGTAAAGACTGGAATGGATGGAGAAGTGGATGAGCAGACAGATATCTGGTACTTCCCAGAGTGACAGAGTAATTGTGAAACCCTGGTTTTGATGTTTGAAGAGAATGAAAAACAACTGGGTGAGTAAATGCAAAAAAAAAATATATATATATAAACTTACGTGCTTTATAATGCCTTTGAACTGTAACAAACAAACGAAAAGCGAAGATGGAATGAGTTACTTGCTAGGCATAGGCTAGCTAGTAAAACATTATATTTAAGAAAAGTAAGAAGAGGAGTTGGTATGATAGGGAGCAGCAATTTTTTTTTTTTTTTTTTTTTTTCAACTATTTGTTCTGTAGATAGTGTGTTATCAAAATTTTGAATGGGAATATATTCCTTCTTTTAATCAATTTTTAAATTTCAGCAAATGAAGAGACCCCCAACAAAAGGAGAAGATTATCCAAGGACAAATAGGAAGGCATGGACATTGGTGAAGTGTTTACTCGGCGCTGCACTTCTGAAGTTCAGCTAGAACCTGGGAGAAAGTGTTCTCAAGCAGTGAAGTGTTGCTGTACCCAGACAGCAGTGTATATCAGTATTAGAAAAAAGTGCAATAAGACATTCTCTCTTACACTGTCTGTCTCCCTCTGTTCCTATGGTGGCAGTGAGGCAGTGCGATGCTGTCTGCCAATTTATCTCTCTTTCTCGTATAAGTTACCTCTGTCTCGCCACTGGGCCAAGATTTGGGGAAGCAATGCTAAAAGAGCCAAGACCAGCAGTTTTAAAGGTGTACAGCTTGTGTGGAGCTTGTTCCCTAAACTTTGCTCATTGTGGATGAACTTATAAGATCTCAGCCTATGGCAACCCATAATTACTTTTGTTTTATTTCTACAGATATTCTGTATACCATTATGTTACGGTACTTTTGTTTTGTACTGTTTTACTGCTTATAAAATATTGACTAGTGATATGGTAAGCATTGTGGACTGTGAACTCCAGCTGTTGCCATGGGAGCCAGCTGAACATAATGTGACTATTGGGTTAGTTTGGCCGCTACCCTGTGAGGAGGTGAGACGGTGTAGTGTGTGTGAGGAGAGTGTTGTGAGGCGGACTGTCACTGACTCAGGCAGTGCGCTGACACTACCACACCAACACCACTGTACATCTAACTTGTATATATTGGTGAATGTTTTTAAATGTACAAAGTCCAGCAAAGTGAATATTTTCTGTGTATTTCTGTATAGATGACTGCAGGTAGATGCAGATCTTGTAAATTTCAAGCTTAAATAGTAGAACCTACGAAGGTGAAACTCCTGCTGTATTTATTGTAAATATTTGTAATCTGTTGTATAGATACCACTACTGCAAACAACCTCGTTATTACTGATGTTTGTTTCTCCACTTCCTGTGCCCGACGATGCCATTCTCTTCCAACACCTCACTTGCACTCTTCTCTATCTCTTATTGCTAACTTCTGTGGCTTGTTCATGCCCTGCAGTAGGAGGCTTGTTACAGGCATACCACTTGCCTCAAGATCATTTCGTTTTATGAATTTGATCGTGGATTTTGCACAGGTTAGGGTTTTGCTCCAAGTAAGTGAAGGCATGAGCAATGTAAAATATTTGTAATATACCCTAATCTATTTTTTTTAGCTTAAATGGCATGAAAATTATTCTTTAATGGCCCTATTGATTCTATTGTAATGTAAGAATTCATATTTTACATTGTTATGAATAACAGTTTTAATTATATACATTGACTTTCTGTACAGAACATTTTAATAGTCCTATTTTCTCAACCTGTTTTGCAATAATTACACAGAGCATGTTAATGAGTCTTGATTTTTGTCCCTTGGTGTAATGGGTGATTGTTCATGATGTTTATTGCATCTTTGTTTCATATCTGCTCCGGGGTTGGTGTATGTTTTGAGAATATTTTTACTGGCATTTGCACGACCCTGCTCTATCTACTTCCCTTTGAGATTATTATAATTATTTCTATACCCGTCAAGCTATTAGTTCTGATGCAACCATCATATAGGTTTATGTCAAATAAGGCTCACTGAAGGCAGGAAAGATTGTAATTTGTATTTTTCTAAACTATGTGGGTAACAGGACCGATAAACTGGCAGATGTGGTCTTTGTTTCCCACTGTTGTGGCTGCAGATAATGAGATGTGGTATATTTATGATAATGAAGCTCAGTAATGCAGGCCCCAGTTTTAGTCCCAACCTTTTCAAAAAAATTTTTTATTCATCTGGTGAAACCTTACTTCATTATTCCTTCATCCCTGTCTTATGTCAATTATCTTCATGGTTGTTATTGTAAGTGTCATCCATAATTGTTTTAAAGGTGTATATGTATTTTTCGTCCAGCCGTTAGAACTCGTGGGAAAAGAAGAAAAAAAATATATAAATTTTGATTCATATTCGTCTGAAGATCACTACTTTGCTCATTTCATAATGATATTCCTTCTGTTCTAATTGCCTATACAAAGTGTTTACCTTCTTCCATCACATGTTCTGGATCCATGTTTATTCTGTTCACAATCTACCAGTGTGTAGGGAATTGCAGTATAGTACTTAACATTCTTTTAGTAGAACCCAAACCTTCCTTCTCACAAGCCCTTATCATCTCCCAATTTTTAAACATAATTTCATCCCTTTCAAAATTACTAGTAGCTGCAGATCAAGCATATTTTCTCTCGAAGGATCTTAAATAGGGGCATGGCAGAGAGCAAGGGTTTGTTGATATTAGTTAGCTTTTGAGAGATATACTGTAGTACATTTTGATATCCCAAGAGTCAGAACTTCAGTGTGCCTTTTTCATACTTTTCTTGAATATCCTGTTGTTTAGAAAACATTGTGGTCTATGTACATTATTATATATGATATTCAAGATATTAATTAGTTGGTCAGTTTTGGGGAGAATATGGTTTAAAATATTTGAGACCAGTTTTTGTGATCAAACAAAGAACTTAAAGATATTCTCATGCAGATTCAAAAGAAGTAAGCTAACAATTTTTATAATCCCTGAGTTACTTTGTGTTGTATTCCCACTCACTCGGCCCCCCTTTTTTATTGCAGAAACAAATATTTAGGAAAGGACTGATGAAGAAAATGAATAGTACAAATTAAGGACTTTCTTTAAGCTTAGTTTCCTCCCTCAGTAAGAAATAAGCTTTTTGGAAACCTGATGTGTCTTATTAAATGTGTAAACCAGATAATTATTAAAATTCATTAGTAACTCAATATTAATGTTTTGTATAACATTCACAACGGTAAAGGCAGTGGTGGAGAGTCAGTGAAATGACTGATACTGGTATGAGAATTTGTAAATTCTTGTCTCATGTAAGGTGAGTGAAGTATATACCACAAGTATTAATACCTACCTTATGCCAGTATGATTTTAACATCCTCCTATTGAAGTGATCTTCCTCAAGTAGTAATTACAGTACAGTCGGCGCAGATTGACGTGATCGTACAGTCTCGTGTGGCTACCTGGCATTAATATTATTTTGCACTGTAGCTGGCACGGAAAAATCACTCGGAAGGGGAGGGGGGAATAACTACAAGGCAATTTTCTCAGTACCGGGCTGCTTGTTTATTCTTCAATAATGGTCAGTTTAAATATCACCTGCTTTAGGGGAGCAGTATTTATTAATTACCACCACCTCTAACTCTCTCCACGGCCTTGTATAATCATACAAATCTTCCAAGATGTCAAAGGCATTTACAAGTGAGGCTACTATAGTGAGAGTGATTAAATGTTACAAATTAGGGTTTTGTATCAAGGAAATAAACTGGCGTAAACTGAGTTACAATATGTCGACTCTTAAATAAATTTAAGGCCTCCGGAGAGTGCGAGATTCCTTAACACAAACAAGGTGGGGGAAGGTGCCCTAAGATCAGTGGTAGAACTTTGGGTCACATGAGACAGTTGGAGAAAAGTCGCACCCTGACAGCAAAACAGATGCTTCTCCAGGGTGTTAGTGTAAGAACCATCCAGGAAAATATCCACAAGACTGAAATTTAGGAAAAGGCTAGCTCAAAGCAAGTCTTTTGTTTCTGAGGTGCAGAGGAAGAACAGACTAACTTTATCACACAAATACAGCTGGAACACTGATGAGTGGAAATGTGTCTATGGACTGGTGAATCCTTATTTAAAGTTAAGTGACACAAAGCAATAGAGAGTGGTGCCGGAGATCGTCAGATCCTTGTGACCCAAATAACACCGCGAAGTCAATCCAGCATCCTCTTTTTCTCATTGTGTGGAATGCATTCTCATATGAGGTCTGGCTGACCTGCATGTCTTTCCCTAAGGCCAATCAGCTACCAACGACGTGTACGTGAGCATTTTAGACAACTCGTCTGGCCGACTTTAGCTACAAGTGGTGATGAGGTGCTGCAGCAGGACGGCGCACAATGTCACTGTAATTGCTGTCAAGGAATGGCTTACTGCAAGCGAGGTGGAGTGTATTCCTGATTGGCCAGCAAAAAGTCCAGACATATCGCCCATAGAAAACATGTGGGCCAAAGGGCAAGCAAAGGAACGAGGACACGTCAACAGTGGCAAAATTAGAGTGCACTTCATTGCGCATGTAGGGGAATATCCAGGGAGACGGTGGAGAGACTTGCAGACTCTCCCCTGTCGTTTACAGAGAGTCCAAAAACGTGAACGGTACTCCATAAATTAATTAATTAAAAAGTGTTACTATAAGTTTTCATTAAATTCTCTAGTAGTATATATGGTTATTATCAGTAGTAAACATGTAGGTCACGTGCAACTGTCCGCGATCACGCTATTCTGCGCCGACTGTACTGTATTTGTATGTGTGGAAACTTGTTGTTTGCAGTTTATACAAGTGTTAAGTGAACATGAATGGGAACTGCAAGGTTTGACGCATTGTATTTAGAACTGCGTTTAGAGCAAAGTTTGAAAGCGAGTGTATGGAAGAGTTAAGAGGTAAGGTTGCATTGCAGGGGAATAGAATGTATGAGTTATTCAAGTATCTGAGCAGTATGAAGAATAAAAATAATAGTTTGGGCGGTGTGGTACGTGATAAAAGAGTGTGGTAGGAGTGTTGCAGATACACGGAGGAAGGTCATAGAGAGGAAAATGGTTTGCTTGGATGTAAAGTGGCTGTAGCCTACTCTAATGTACTGGGTGTGTAATAACTTTACTGGGGGTGAGAAGAAGGTAGAAATTAAGGAATTTAAACATTTGAGTTCAGTGCTGTGTATACCTTAGAGCATGGAAGGATAAATGAGAAAGAGAGCAGTGTGGAGTAGACAGGTCATAGGATCTGTAGGAGAAATTTTGCAGGGTAGAAGCGTGAGCATGGAAGTGAAAACGGGAGTGAGGACATGGTCCTGCCACTGCCAGTGCCAACACTGACTAATACATTGGGGCCCACCAGTCTAGAATAGGCGTGATGGAAAATGTGTGGCCTGACAAGGTGAGATGGGGAAAGGAATGAGAATGTATGAAAGGTGTGGCCTGAGTGAGAAGACAATCTGTGCTGTGGAGTGATTGAACTGGTGTGGATATGTGCTGAGGGCAGAATCACCGGTCTCAATTGAGAACAGGATGGAAGAGTACATGAGGGAGATAAACGTGAGTGGAGGAAGAGGGATTGACAAAACGAGGAAGGAGAGGAGTGCTGGAACGGGAATAACTGGACTCGTCTGCCGTGGTGGAGAGCCAGGTGGGAGCCGAGGTGTCAAAGCGTAGATAGATAAATTGTTACCGAATGTATCAGGGTGGATGATGTTGATGGAAAACAAATCCAGAGTTAGAAAAGTGTTAGTTACCAAGAGGAACATGTAGAGGCGCTACTAGGAAGATTGCGAGTAATGTGTCATTGAGTTGGATGTGTTAGAAAGTGTCAGGAGGAACATCCATAAGTAGTGGTGCCACATGGAAGAAATGGATTGATGCTGTTGGCAGTGAAGTGGTAAGGGGTGATTAGTCACACATCTTTGATTGATTAGTTTTGACTCGCGAAATAGATGTTAGGGAAATTAAATGCCAAGTGAAGGCTCAAATTAAGAAGCCATTAATACCCACTCCACAAGATAACAATGGTTAGAATCCACAGGGGCAGTAAATTATTAAAATTTTCAGTGATACAAATTTACTAAGGAGACTTTATGCTTTCCTCAATAACAGCAATATATAGCATCGATTCCTGAATTGGTTGATGGTGGAGTAGTATTTTAAAGCAACGTTGGCAGAAATAAATCTTATAATTGCATATCACATAGTGAGAACAATATTGCCCTCCTATAATCTAAATGTGGCGTAGCAAAGGTGATATTTATTTCCATTTCTTTTAATACTGTAACATGATAGGCATTTGGTGATACCTGTCCTGAAATTGCGTAATTTCCGTAACGCTGGTACTTCATAAGTGCTCAGTAGTTGAACTTAAAATCTCTATGTCTGTAGAGGAAATAGGGGCAACTATAATGAGTTTGATCCTTGCTTCTACACATAAACTGGGTGAGAGTAGGAGAAGCCCTAATCAAACCTACTGGCATGTGTGCTCTGGCTAGGCAGAATATATTTCTACCATTTTAGACATTTCGTCATTGAAGTCAATTTTAGTTTCTGAGTGCATCAAAGAAGTTTTCACGATAATAGCTGAGGTCATCTACCTTCGCCAGTTTACTACATCGCGCTCTTATCTCTTTCTCACTATTCCACTATTTTATATTGTGTCCCCATATTGCCTGCTGTAATGTAGGCAGTACTTTATACCTTCAAGGACGACCTTGCGTCATTACTCTGGGTGAACAAACTCTAGGATACGCAATGCAGTTTATTGGTAGTACACAAAGGTCACCCAGAATATGGTAGTATGCTGGGGAGCCTGGGGTGCAGTGCCGTGCCGTGCTGTAGAGGAGCCGTAGTCGTTGCAGGAGAGTTGGCTGGAGGTAGGAGGTTAACCGTGTGATCAGAACGGGAACATGGATAGACGTAGGGTAGCTATAGGTAGTGTGGCGGTAGGCAGAAGTTGCCAGAACAACGGTGGGCAGGAACCTTGTTCTTCCGGTGCTCGAGCTGGAGTCAGTGACGCAGCAGGGCTGGCCCCCCCTTATAATTATTTGGTCCGAGCCAGGGAGTGGAGGCAACAGCTGCTGTCCCAAGGGGGCTTACAGCGGCTTGGCTGGAGGTAGGCGTGTTCCCGATGGCAGCTTAGGTCTATCTGGGTCGGGGATTCATGTACACGTAGTGTACCTGGCCGGCTAAGAATAGACCAGGGATCTAGGAGTGGTATACATAGTGGCCAAACATGTGGCTGCTACAACTTCAACCCCCTTCGGCCCCAGCCAGTCGCATTGAGAATATTCCTCAATTATCCCTCTTTTTGCCTCTATCACATTCTCGCAAGTTTTACAGACTCTTCCAGACCTCTGGCGGTCTTTCATTCTCAAATATTTGTTGTCTGGTGATCTACATCCTATGGAGGTAGAAGGGAGATAAGATATTTGGACCTTATTCAGGCCGGGTCCACCCGTCTGTGCAATATCTGTTGGTGACAAAAGTTAACTGTACAGGTTTGAGCTGTGCAGTTAAACTGGAGCGTGTGGACTCTGGAGGCAAATCCAACAATGTGCTCAGTCTACAACTTGTGGCGATGGCAACATAATGTCTGACATACGTAACCGTTCAAGGGTGTTTTTTAAAGGAATTTATTGAACTTTTCAGAGGCCATGAATGCCTTTGGAAAATTAAAAGCAAATCCTACTCAGACAGTTTTAAAAAAAGAACAGCATACGAAACTTTGATTGAAAAAGGGAAGGAAATGGATCCTGAGGCGAAAAGAGAAATAATGGTGTAAACGATAAACAACCTATAGGAAGTGCACAGGAAGTAACTAAAGAAAGTGTCAGATTCAAAGAAGTCTGGGTCAGGTCACTGTACCAAGGTCATCTATAGTATAGTACAGGCCGCTCTGTTGGAGAGAGCGGGATGCTGTGAGTCGTTACTCGTGACGTAGGTCGAGTTCAACCTATAACCTTTTTTTAGGTAGTGGCAAGATTAATCTTGGGTAGTGGTAACACTGGTGGGTCAGCAGTGGTCGGGACAGGTCACGCTGTGTGTTTGTTGATAGAAAACAGCTATATACAGCATGATTTTGTATATTTCATGGATATTTTTAGTTATTTATATTGAAGAAACAATGCTGTACATGTGCTGTGTCCCCAATTGTAAGGGGAATTATAAAACTGGATAAAAAAAGTGAGTGTTCTCCTTCCCGAAAGACGAAGAGCTGGCCGCCAAGTGGACACGTACAGTACAATCAAAAGGGATCATTTCACTCCACCTCGCAATGCCAGGGTAAGTTCAATAATAGTTTTTGGTCAGTATTGTCAGCTACGTACACTGAGTAGGCTATAGTGAAGCATTTGTAAGGGAAATAATGCTTTGACAATGGTTGTATGCCCGCCACATATTGTACAGCCATGGGTGATAGTGCTTGACCAAGGTCCAAGGAGTGTTGGTGAGCAACTGAACAGAGTTCGAACAAGTGAATTTTCCAAACCATTCTTAATGTTGAGAGGTTTAGAAGACTCACTTTTTCGAACTCTTTTCAGTTACTCTCCAACACTCCTTGGACCTTGGTCAAGCACTATCAGCCATGGCATGCGACTGGTAGGTGTGGACAGAGAGAAAGGGACATCAATTCTTTTTGATACAGGTAGCTTAATTATACTTACGAATTTCTTATATTGTTTCCTATAGACATGAAGTATAACAAAACTGAACACAAATTCTACTCTAATATACAATCATAGCACATAATTATGTTCTTGAAGAGAGGATTTTAATGTTCTTTTGCTATTATCTATATATTTATTATTACCCTCATTTAAAGCTATGCTGAGTGAATTCAATATTAAATTAGCCTTTTCTTTCCATGGTCTCTTCACTTCCATTTATCCCACTTTCTTCTAGGTATGTGAACTGCACTTCACACCTGAGGACATTCAACGTGAAACCACATGTTTTGATGAGGCAACGGGTAGAAGGTTGACAGAAAATTATCCATACCAAGGATTCTACCTGGTGCACTCCCTTCTACATCATTCCAAACTGTCCCGCCTACCCATCTTTTCCTGTCGTGGCAAGAAATTCTCCAGATGAGCACAGGACTAGACAAGAAGAAAAGACACTGCAAACAGCATTTGCACAGATTTTCATTGATGATGAACGCAATCGAAAACGTCAGCATTTTTCTAACGTAAGTGAACTAAAAAACAGTCTAGAGTCGCTAGACTTTCTGGACACTGCATACTGGAGTGTTATTTATTAACAAAGATGATTCTCTGTTAATTTGTAGAGTAGTACAAACCTCTCATGACACTATTGTTTGATCAGTAGTCATCGACCCAAACTGTGTTATTCATGTACAGTATATATCAATGATGTTGAGGTTAATCATTTGGGAGAATATAAAATTCCCAGCACCATTCATGATATCAGTGATATTGACTTTTTTCTTGGAGGAAATTTTTACGCAAAACATCAAAGCCGTGCAGTGCTGAAACATTCATTCATTTAGTTATTTCTTTGCTGGCAGTTATAAAAGACGAGTCTTTCAAGCATTTCCAAACATCAAGCAAGCAGTGATAGTTAACTGCAGTGATAGTTAACTGCAGTTAATGACTAAGAACAAGTTGGAATATTCTAGTGAACTTCTGATACTCTCTTTTCTATTCTATAATAATTGTTCTCGATCTGGAGACAGGCTGTTAAGGGAAAATAAATATCTAATACTGCCAAGCTATTCCACCATCAGGAGAATTTTCTTGTCAAAAACCTTTGGGCCAGATACAGAACAAAGACCAAATAATATTCTTCTCTATATTAGGAACAAATTCAACACCTTACAGTCACAAGACAAAATAGTAACACTGATTTTGTAGATTAATTCCAAATAAAGCCTTTTTATTTACTATATATTACTATGCTGAGACCTTGCATAACATTCTACGAAATGTGATAATTGGCTTAGAGAATATAGGCTTCTTAGTAGTATGTGTAATAACTGATAAGAATGCCATAAACGGAAAGGCACTCTCATTATTTGCAAAGCCACCAAAGTTATCACTAGTTACATACCCACATCCAGCCCAAAGTACTGTAGTAGGTCTCTGTTTTTTATATATGATGCTGCTCATTTATTGAAGTGTATAAAAAATAATTGACTTAACCAGAAGGATGTAATGAAGACTATAAAATATCCTGAATCTTCTCCAGACGGTGTTTACTATGTAAATAATAAAACTGAATTGGCTCCATTTAAAACTTTGCAACAATTGTATACATTAGCGTCAAATAATATTTTAGAATATGCTTACAAACTTTCACTGAAAGCCATTTCCCCGTCAAATCTCGAGAGGCAAAATGTAAAATTAGCTTTGTGAAATTTTAATGAATATATTGTTCAATCACTCAAAAGTGTAGGTAAAAAACATGCCTTAACCTTTTACTCTTCTGTTGCAAATTATACCAATTTGATATATACCAGGTGGACAATTATGAATGTTCAGGTCAGGTTGTCGAAAGAATTAGACGACTTATTACCCAACTTGACAATCTTGAACTAATTTTTTAACTATTGTGTCTACCTAGGGAGTTATATGCCTGCTAGGATGAGAACACGGGCCCTGATTCTATACTACGTTAGTGAAGAAACGAGAGGACAGGAAACCTCGATCAAATGTCTGTGAAAATTAGAATGAACTGATGAGGGACAGAAAAGAAAATACGCCACCGTCTCTTTAATTAATCTTATTTTAGGTTAGGTCTTTTATTTTATTTTTGTTTTCTTTCTTCCCTTTTATAATCTAATTCTCCATTTGTCTTTCATCTTTCTTTCTTTTTTTACTCTTTTGTTTTCTTATTTTCTTCCATCTCTCCCGTTTTCTTGTTTTCCAATCCTCAACCTTTTTCCACTTCTCCTTTCCTCTCTTCTTCTCCTCTGCTCATTCCTCTTTCTCCTTCTCATTTTCTCTCCTCTCCTCCTCTGCCCATTCCTCTTTCCCCTTCTCCTTTTCACTTCTCTCCTCCTCTGCCTATTCCTCTTTCCACTTCCTCCTTTTCTCTCTTCTACTCTGCCCATTCCTCTTCTCCTTTTCTCTCCTCATTCCTTTTTCACTTTCTTCATGTAGTTTTATCTATCTCTATTATCTATCTATCTACTCTTACTTTCCTACCTTATATTTCTCTCTCTTTCTCTCCTTTTCTCTCCTATTTAAGTCTCCCTTTTCCCCTCATCTCTGTCATTTATTATTCCTCTCTGCTTCCCTCTACAACGTTTTTTTTATTCATTTTTCCCCTCTTCTATTATTCTTCCTCTCTCCCTTTCCTCTCCATTCTTCCAACATTTTAGCTATTTTATCAACCTCTCTTTCTCTACTTTCTTTTATTCCTTCCTTCCTTCCTTCCTTCCTTCCTTCCTCGCCTCTTTCTTGTAATGCCATTCTTCCTTCTTTACATCTTTTACTTCCTTTTTTATCGGAATTTCCTCTTTTCTGTTTTGCTGTCGTTTGTTCTTCCTTTGATTCCTTATATTATTCATTCATCCATTCATTCATTCATTCATTCATTCACTAATTCATTTTATCGTTCATTCTCTTCCATGTTATTTACATTTTTATCTCTCCCTTCTTCGCTATCACTCACTTTCATCACATCTTTCTTTTCTCCTCCATTATTTTATCCGTTTTGTCTGTCCTTTCGTACCATAATAATAAGTTTTGAGTATTTTTCTTCTCTCTTTTCCTCTCTCATTTTACCTCCCCCATTTTTATCACGTTCTTTCCCCTTCCCTTCCTTCTCTTCATACCTATTATATCCTAAAATATTACTCCATCTTCTGTGTAGTTCACCTCTCTTTCATTATCTCTTCTCTTTCTTTCTTTCAGGGAGTGTGTGTATGTGTGTGTGTATGTATCCTTTCCTCTTTCCTTCCTATATTTATTGCCATTCCTCTCTCTCTCCCTCTCCCCCTCTCTCTCTCTCTCTCTCTTTCTCTCTCTCTCTCTCATACTTTTCTTTTCTCTATATGCAGCTCCATTCCTCTCTATTTTTACCCTCTCCTCTCTCTCTCTCGCTCTCTCTCTCTCTCTCTCTCTCTCTCTCATCTCTCTCTCTCTCTCTCTCTCTCTCTCTATCCTTTTCTCTTCATTCCCCTTGCATCCCCCCTTTTTTTTCTCTCTCTCTCTTCCCATTTTCCTCTCTCACGTTTCCTTATTCATGACTTTCCCATCTTCCTTCTCCTCTCTCCTTCTTCCTTCTCCTCTCTCCTTCTTCTTCTCCCTCTCTCCTTCTTCCTTCCTTTGTCTCCCACCCTTCCTCCTATCTTCTTGCCATTCCTGTTCTCCCCTTTCATCAGCTTTCTTTTACTTAACTCTTTCTCTTTCTCTCTCTCTCTCTCTCTCTCTCTCTCTCTCTCTCTCTCTCTCTCTCTCTCATACCGCGTTTCTTCGTCCTCTCATTCTTTTTTTCTTCCTTCCTTCCTTCCTTCCTTCCTGTACCTCTCTTCTTCCTTCTTCTCTCATATTCTCTTCCTCCCATCTCCTCCATTAGTTACCTTTCCTCTTTCATATTTTCTTTTCCTCATTCTCTCTCACTCATCCTTCTCTCTCATTCCTCCTTTCGTTACTCTTTTCCTGTTCTTGCCTTCCTTTCCTACACCTCTTTCCTTCCCTTTTTCTCATCCTCTCGTTTCTCTGTGTTTTCTTCTTCTCTATTCTTCTTTTTGTTATCCCCTTCCTTCTTCGCACCTCCATTCCGAAACCTATCTTACACTCCCTACTATCTTTTTATATTTTCTCTTCTTTTCCTCTCTCTCTCTCTCTCTCTCCTCTCTCTCTCTCTCTCTCTCTCTCTCTCTCTCTCTCTCTCTCTCTCTCTCTCTCTCTCTCTCTCTCTCTCTCTCTCTCTCTCTCTGTCATTTCCTCTCCCATCTTACCCTCCCTGCTATCTTTTTTATATTTTATTTTACCTCTCTCTCTCTCTCTCTCTCTCTCTCTCTCTCTCTCTCTCTCTCTCTCTCTCTCTCTCTGTGTCATTTCCTCTCCCATCTCACTTCCCCTCACTCGTCCCTCTTATTTCCCCTTTCCCCTTTTTTTCCCCCTTCCCTTCTCTCCCTCTCCCTCTCACAAAATTCATCACGCTTCTCCCCTCCCACCATTCAACCCTCTTCTTTTTTTTCTCAATTCTCATTCACTCTGTCTCCTCCTCTTCTTTTTATTCTCTTATATTTTACACGGGGTATCTTTCCCTCGCTTTGAAATTTTTCTCGCATCTCTTTGTTTACCTTTTTTCCCCTCTGTTTGCGATTGTGTTTTTGCGTTTTCTTCGGTGCTCTCATTTTTTTCTTTTTCTTTTTCTTTTCTTGCCTGGGCTTCTCTTCAGTATCTGGTAATATTTTTTCTTTTTTTCGATTCCCTTTCTTCTATTTTTTCCCCTTACTCTCCTCTCCTCTCCTCTCCTCTCCTCTCCTCTCTTCCCCCTTCTGTCTTTATATTTATATCTCTCTATTTTATCGTTATTACTTCACCCTCGTGGGAGAGAGAAAAAAAAAATTATATCCTTTAGAAATTATTGTGTATGTGTGTGTATGCTTCTGTGTGTGTGTGTGTGTGAGTGTGTATGAGTGTGTATGCTTCTGTGTGTGTGTGTGTGTGTCTGTGTGTGTGAAAATAATGATATGGTAGAGGACTAAACATAATATTAGGTGATGAATGTTATACTGAGGTGGTAGACGTGGATAATATTTCACGAGTAATATTAAATCATTGGACGAGACAGTGACACGAGTTTTGTTTTTGATGGTACAGTACATACATACATACCCTTTGCTTCACACACACATATATTCACATTAAATATACATACATACATACATACACACTTGAAGCAATCAGTGTGCTGTAAATCGTTCACACACACACAGACACACACACACACACACACACACTCACACACATATACAAAACTTTATCTCTCACACACACACACACACTCATAGACACACATACAAAACTTTATCTCACACACACTCACACACACACACACACACACATACACACACTCATACACACATGAATCTTCTTATCTCATCACCTCCCAGGGTGGAAGATTAATGAATAGAGCGTGTCTGTGTGTGTGTGTCTGTGTGTGTGTGTGTGTGTGTGTGTGTTTCTATGCTTACATGTGCTTATTGTTCAGTACAGTACAGTACATAATGTTATAAGGCAGTCAGTCAGTCAGTCAGTCAGTACTCTCCTTCATTCTCTTATATTTATCACAAACATTTCAAGTTTTTCTCTTACTCTTATTTCCTTCATTTTTATTTATTCCACATGTGTCTCTGTTCTGTTT